>JAIQCV010000067.1:0-188318 GCA_020496765.1 Gossypium stocksii | reverse complement strand
AATGTCAACCAATCCATACCCAAAATAACATCAAATTTGTCAAACCGCAACAACATCAAGTCAGCCAGAAAATAATGACCTCTAATCATTAAAGGACATTTCTTGCATACTTTGTCAACTATAACACATTTGCCTAACGTGTTTGACACTTTAATCATAAATTCTGTGTACTCAACAGGTATACTCATACTAGACACCAATGTCATGCACACATATGAATGAGTAGAACCAGGATCAATTAAAGCAATAACATTAACATCATCAAGAGAAAAAATACCAGTGATCACGTCAAGTGATGAAGCATCTTTACGCGCTTTTATGCCATAAGCTCTAGCTGGAGCTGTTGCTTCAGGTTTAATTGTTGAATCTCTAACTACATTCTTGTTGCTTGCCTCATTTCCAGTTTTTCTCGAATATCTTCCTCTCGAGTCTGCACCACTAGTTTTTGCACTCTAAAATTTTTCTTTCTTAATTTTCTCTGGGCAATCTCTAATAAAATGATCCGGAAAACCACACTGAAAACCTTCATTTGCTCTGCATGGACCAAAGTGATTTCTAACACATCGTTGGCATTCGGGTTTAACAACTCTCGAATTCCCCACACTAGCCACAGAAGTAGTTTGAGATTTAGAACCCACGTTTTGCTTCTTAGGATTTCCATACGAATGTCTGACCGAAACATGAGAATGAGAATACATATTTCTGGATTTTCTAGGTTGCTGTGAGAATGAACTGCTCATCGATCTTTTCTTCAAATTTCTAGTCTCAACCTCTACCTTTCTCTTCTCTTTGATTAAATCTTCAGCCTTGCAAGCCCGATCAACAAGTACTACCATTTCTTTTAATCCAAGAATTCCCACAAAGACTTTGATGTATTCATTGAGTCCGTCTTCAAATCCTCTGCACATTTTAGCCTCTGAAGGAATACATTCTCTAGCATACTTACTCAACCGGATAGACTCCCTTTCATATTCAGTAACTATCATGTTGCCTTGCTTTAACTAGAGAAACTCTTTATGCTTCTAATCAATAAATCTTTCACTGATGTATTTCTTCCGAAATTCTTCTTGAAAGAACTCCCAAGTCACTTTCTCTTTCGGTACCACAGAAATCAATGTCTTCCACCAATAATAGTCTGAATCCCTCAATAATGATATAACAGATTTCAAGCACTCTTCAGGTGTACAAGACAATTCATCAAATACTCGAATAGAATTCTCAAGCCAAAATTATGCTTTCTCGGCATGATCATCAACATTTTCCCTAAATTCCTTGGCCCTTTGCTTGCGAATTCTGTCAACTGGAGTTCTATGAAATTTCATCAGATCCATACCTTGAGGCATCTGGGGTACAGGTTGAGGAATCGGGGGAGGTGGGGGAGGTTGAGCATTCAGGTTCGTACGAATGAACTCGGTGTACCATGCATTCATCATCTGATGAAAGGCTTCCCGAGCCCCTTCTCCTCCTCTTTGACCAACAGTGGGAGATGGGTTTTCAGTCGGCACCGCCCTTCAGCCAGAGCTGGTGCATTACTCTCTACATCATTAACCACAGCTGGATTGAGATCCATTTACTATAAAAGAAATCATTTAAATGGTCAGAAGTCGTCACACTATCACAATATATATATGGCATGTATAGCAAGACCCGTAAATACAACACGTTAGTCTGAGAACCGACTAAACCTGCTCTGATACCACCAAACGTAATGCACCCTTACCCTAGACCATCGCCGGAGTCGAGTTTGAGGAGTTAGCAAACTTAATTATCACTTAACAATTTTAAACCATTTATTTCAGCTTTTGTAATAAACTATCTATCTACGTCATGGTCGCTAAAAAAATCATATCTCAAGTTAAGAAACTCAAATTCAAATCCGTAAATTTTCTCTCAAATTAGGCTCAAATATCTATTTACTCATTTCTTTCTAGAATTTTTGGTTGGGCCAATTAGTACAGTTTATTAGTTAAAATTTTCCCTGTTTCAGTGTTCAACTGTTTTGACCTTTCCTAACTACGAATCACTTTTCTCTCTGTATAGAATTCAGATGACTATGACATTTCTTTTCCAAAAATGTAGACTAAATAAGGAATCTGTAAATATATAGCATGACTCCTAATTATTTTTGTACAATTTTTAGTGAATTTCTAAATTTAGAATAGGGGATTCAGAAATTACTCTGACCCTATTCCACCAAAACTCAAACATCTTATAAAATACAACTCATTTACCTGTTTTGTTTCTTCCATATAAAAATAGACACAATAAGCTTCAATTTCGTCTTTTATTCACCATCTAATTCTATCTATACTATTTTTAGTGATATTTCAAACTCATGTCATTGATACTGTATGGTACTGTTTTATAACAAATTTCACCATTTTGTGAACTTCCATAGATTAAGTGGCACATTAAACATACATATCACCAAATATGATCTTGATCGGCCATTCCAATGGCTAATCATTACCAAGCATTTCCTAATCACTCAATAACCATATCATAAGATCATATACACAAAATGGTCATAATGCTATACATGCCATACTCAAAATGCACAAGTCATTATACCAAATTGGTCCCCGGATAGTGTGAGCGATCCTTCGACCTTTCCCGATTTCCTAGCTGGCTTCTCAAAAACTACAATGAATGAAAAGAATGGGGTAAGCATAAATGCTTAGTAAATTCACGTGCAAATAACAAGTAACATAATCATGCAATTTAACATTAACATCAATTGCATAAATATCACTAAGACATTCATGTTACAAGTATACTTGCTATCTTACCACAATCTTGTCTTACCAAGTTCTTAACCCAAAGTTTAAGCTCATACCTGTCCAATTTCCTCTTTCACCACACTTAATACCATGTCACTTTCGTTCTAGGTATTCTCCTTATTCGCTTAAAATTCACCAGTTGAACATATCGGAATATAATTCGGATACACGGATTGCATATACATAAGTGTCATATCCGTAGCTAGACAAACTCAATAGCCTATGGAATTTATGTAGCCAAGCTACCATGTAACCTACCCATAAGCGAACTCGGACTGAACTCATCGAGCTCGGGTGTTCGTATCCATAAGTGAACTCAGACTCAACTCAGCGAGCTCGGATGCCTAGTTACATCTCACGAACTAAGACTCAACTCAACGACTTCGAAACTCAACCATCCTAGTGACATGTCACTTGTACCCTAATCTATTCCCAAGGTTCAAATGGGATTCACCTCAATCACACATTTTGTTGTCCTCCTCGAAATGTCAAGACCGATACTTGATGGCATTTCATACTTATCAAATAATAATTCACAAAGCATAATATTTCATAATAATAAACATCATATCATATAAATAACATTGAATTACTTAAAATAACAATTATGTTACCACATTTACACCTGAACTTACCTTGGTACAAACTATAGAAATTTTGCAATTTAGTCCACAATCTTTTCTTTTCTTCGATCAATGTTGATTCCACGTCTTTCTTGATTATGGAGCTTGGAAGCTTGAAACAAACCCTAGCTATGGAGAACCCTTGAAATTTCGTCCTAATGAAGAAGAGGGACATATTTTGCCATCTTTTTCCCTTTTTAATCTTTTAATTACCAAATGACTAAAATACCCTTCATTAAAAACTTTGGTTATTTCTACCTACTATGTCCATTTTTGTCCAAAATTTTAGAAATTGGTCAAATTGCTATTTAAGACCTCCTAATTAATATTCCAAAGCAATTTCATACTAAAAGCTTCGAGAATACAAGTGTTGCAACTTATTTGATTTAGTCCCTAAATTCAAATTAAGCACTTTATGCATAGAATTTCTTCACGAAATTTTCACACAATCTTGCAATCATATCATAAACCTCAAAATAATTATAAAATAATTATTTCTATCTCAGATATATGGTCACAAGACCACTATTCCGATTAGGCCCTAATTCGGGATATTAGAAGCAAACTATAATGAGCATGAAACCCTAAAATCTAGTAAATTTATTGGAATACCCCTTAAAGGTGGAAATTACTATTTTACCCCCTAGGTGCAAAAAGACTATTTTACCCCTAGGGTTAAGTTGACTGATTTGCATACTAAATTGTATCTATTTTATTTATGCCATGTCATAATATACACTGTTGCATGGGTCTGGGTTTTGATAGAGGAAGTGCTAAGCGGGAATGCCACGTTTACTGTTAGAGGCTCTGCCTCTTATTACTATTTTAGTGGCTTGGCCACGTTATCTGATTAAGCAGCTAAGCTGCGACTATGGTGTGTAGGGCTGGGTGGGTTGAGTTATTCCCCACATGGTGTGTAGGGCTAGTACGGGTGGTGTGTAAGGCTGGATTGGGCTGAGCTTTGCATTCATGCATAAATACTGTTCAATTACTGTAATGGGCCTAAGGCCCACACTATTTTCTGAATAGGGCTAAGCCCAGTAATTACTATTTTTTGAATAGGGCCAAGGCCCAATTAACACTATTTCCTATTTAGGGCTTCGGCCCAGTTAGGCTTGTACTGATCTGGACTCTGGTTGGGTTAGCTTGCACACTGAGTTTTCACAAACTCACCCCTTCCTTTTCATCTATGCAGGTGAGCCCCAACCTTAGAAGACTTGGAGCTACGAGGGATTCGGAGTGGCCACGTGAACTATTTTAATTTCGGTTTAAATTTTCCTAAAGTTTTCTTTATTCTTGTATTCTTTAATTTTTGGGTTTAAATCTGTAATAAGCCGCTCATTAATTATTTTGGTTTTATTTATTTAGTTATTGCTTGTTTAAACTTGATAGACTAAGGCTGTGCGGATTTTTATTCCAAAACTAATCAACGTTTTCAAAAAAAATATCATACACAACAAATGGATAACCTAATGACAAGATAAGGTCTTTTAAAGAAATAGACTCCAACTGATAGTGGATAGGACTCTCATTAAATAACATGTTTATTTTTCTCAAAACTCTTAAAATAATTTTGCCAAACTTATTAATAAAAGAACGAGTTGTCATTCATCGTCCATGTGACACACCAGATTTGACCCTAACATCTGGGCTGGGTTCGGGGTGTTACATTTAGTGGTATCCGAGCCCAGTTGCAACAACTCGGCTATGGATTGGGTCCAAAAAGTTTTCTCAAAATTTAAATTAAGGCCCAAAATGGTATTCTAAAAAATCAGTTTTGAAATTTCTTAGGAAAAACCCTTTTCAATTTGATTTCCTTCAAGATATTTGTACTAAAGGTTTTCTTTTAGGAATCACAAAAATTAGGTTTTCGAAAATCTAGATTTTTAAAGAGTGGCACACCGAATCTCCGGCACCAAGTCTATAAGTATTTTTACTATACTGTACTGTACTGAAATACTATTATATTACTGTAGATAGTACTAAGACCCTATTAAGATTCTGTAGTTAGGGTAATACTGAAACTGTAGAGACTGAGACAATAGGAAAAACTGAAACCCTAGAAGATTGAGACTGTAGCTAGGGTACGATTCTACGAAAATAAAACTCTGAAATACTATCTGCTCATAAGACATTTGTAATAAACACTGAAATACTGAACGAATTCATAAAATTCGTAATAAGACAATACGTTATGAGTACAAGGGCAGCTCGTGGACGAGGCCGTCGACGTGGCCGAGGTAGTGTACAAGCAGAGGCGGATCCAGGGGGCAGGCATAGGCCCCGGCCCCCCCTAAAAGGTAAAATTTATATTTAGGCCCTTAAGATTTTTGAAAAATTTTAAATTAGTAAAGGTAAAATTGCACTTTGGCCCCCCTAAAATTATAAAAATTCAATTTAATCCTTTAAAAATTATAAAGATATAGACTATAAAAAATTAAAATTTCTTCCGCCCCCTACAAAATTGTTCTAGCTTTGCCCCTGTGTACAAGCTGGGTCTTCATCGTCGGGACATATACCAGCTGAGGAGGCACGGGCACCGTCGGCGACTGAGACTGGGTCGTATGATCGGGTTGCAGGGGACGATGCTTTGTCACAGGCAATGTTAAGGGTTCTGGAAAAGGTCGCTGGAGCAAGTACGGGGACTGTGAATCGAGGGTCTATTTCTAAGCGACTCCAAGCTAACGGAACTGAGATCTTCAAGGGCGTATCTGGTGTTGTAACGTCCCTTAACCCGAGTCTGTCTCCAGGGTTACAAGGAAATTACTACACAAAGTCAACAGTCCGTACGATTTCAATCATTCAATAAAGTAACTCAAAACAGCATGTTAATTATTGATTACGAAAATGGTAACAACAATTTCTATCAAACCATGTAAAACTATTATTAAATTAACCATAATGATGTCTGTTTGGACCAAATATATATATACAAGCATATACTCACGTTCGACCAAATATGGAATAAACATGCTTATAAACATATCTTTTAACCACACATTGTCTAAATTTATTATTCACTAGGTGAAAAGAGGAGCCAAAGCTGAATGCACTTATGCCTTCTAATGAAACCATTTAATTTCCTTTACCCTACATGATCGATCACATTAAGCAACAATTCCTATGAGCTATTTATCAAACATAGCATTTCATGTCTTAAAAGTATTATCAAGGAAGATTAAATAAACCACACCACATGTTTCATTATCTAATATCAATCACGGCATTAACAACCTAAACATGTAGTCTAATCATGCTTACCATTTACCCATTTAAAAACGGAATCTATTGATCCTACAGTATAGATTTGAACGCCTATAATCAACTTGACATAATCATTTATACATTTTTCACATGCACATTTATTAGAGATTATACCATACGGTTACATAATGAGACTTTCAAGTACATAAAAAGAAAATACACACCAGATCGAACTTCATACGAACATATATATACCATTCTATGTGCCCATTATAAGCTTAGTTAACAATTAACAAAAAAAAAAAATTTAAGCCAAGACATCATTTTTAGCTATTTTTGCATGGCATAATCCTTACAAGTACTGGCACAAATTACAACATCTCAAAATACTATTCAGCCTATACATGCCATAGTTTTAACTTAAAACATAAAATACCAAAATAGTAGATAGTGTGACAATGTGTTGACAATTCCCGAGCTTTCAACTGATTTCAAGGATCTAAAGAACAAAGAAACACAAAATCAAAAGTAAGCATTTCATATGCTTAGTAAGACTTAAGTAATTTAAACAATTCAACCCCATAATAGACTTATTCAATATAAACCAAATTGTACTCTTTGAGATTTACTAGAATTCAATTTAAACCATTTAGCCGAACATGCCATTTACCCCTAAATTTCATAATCAATCAAATATAGCAAAAATCCACATACTCTCACTTTCGTTTAAAATACAAATTTCACTTTAACTTTTCATAGATATATACTTAATTACCATAAATCTTATATCAAAACACAAGTGTACCTTCATACGGATCAATCACAACTTAGCTCACACATATCTCTTCATTCATTTTCAATTTATCTAATTGCATATCAATTCGGTCATCCCAGTTTATCACACCGGCACATAGCCTGCTGGGTATCAACCCAAGTCAAAATTTCAAAGGCACAGTGCCTGCTAGGCTTTTAGCCTAAAATTACACACCGGCAATAGGCCTACTAGGATAATACCTGAACATTTCACTGGTGATAATGCCTACTAGGCTTTTAGCCCGAACATCTCTTTCAACCAAATTCAAGAACTATAATCGGCCATCACACTTGGCTTTTAGCAATTATAAACACTCATAAGACATATTCGATCACTCAAATACACCTCAATATCCACCATTTCTTTCATTTAAACGCAAACAACATACTTCTTTCATCTAAGGACATATATATTCGGCACTATGTATTCTTACATCTATTTCAACTCAAACATTTTGGCCACCTTCAGCTCAATTCATGCATTCAATCATTAAATCGATTCAATAATCCACATTCGGCCAAAAATAATAAAATTTCTATTATTTCCATTCAGCACTATTCATTCAGTGAAATTTAAAATTTGGTACATAACATAGCTTAAGTACTTACCTTGACAACTTAGTACAACTTTTATCTTTCTTTTTGACTATGTTTTTTTTGTTTAAATTTCATTGATGCTGCCTGACACACAAGAAACGCCATAATTTTTTTTTGTTTTTTCATTGGTATGCCCATATTTTCAAAGCCATTTTGGAAAAATACATATCGGTGTCGCCTGTAACACCCCAAACCTATCCCAGTCTTTATAGTCGAATTTGAAAAGATACATTGGCCACCAGAATGGCCCAAAAAAACTTTCTTGATTTCAAACATACTTTTTTTTTAAAACCATATGCATAGTTCGTTCAAAACTAGTAAAATTGAAATTTCAACTTTATTTCAAAATTGGCCAAAGAAATGGTCAAAATAAACTTTCAAAATTTGAAAAAAAAAATTTTAAAACTATTTGCTTATCATTTCAAAACAATGAAATAAAAAATTTATTTTGATTTCATAAAAATCATGTAAATTTCAAGAATCAAAATAAATAATATCTCAATTGTAAACATTCAATCATTCATTCAAAACTATTTCAGATTTTCAGTCATACTTCTAAATCAATTGTCTTTTCTTTCAAAATTAGAGAACTTGGTTATTCATCAATATTTCAAAAATAAAAACATATTATGTAACAGCCCTAATTTTGACCCTAATCGGGAAGTGGTTTCGGGACCACAAAACTGAGTCACGATGAAAATTAGATGCTATATTTTATGTCCTTTATATGTGAAGTATTGCGGGTGAAAATAGCATGTCTTAAAATTTTCTTTGTGATGTGAATATATTTTTTTTTTATGAATTAGGACTAAAGTGAGAACTTGAAAAATATGTTAGAATAACTTAGAAGGTTAATTAATACATGGATTAGAAAAAAGAGGACTTGCATGTCAATTACTCCTTTTTCAAGATAGTGGCCGGCCATAATGATGGTGATTGTTAAATTATGCATTTTTTTTTTAAATTAGAATTTTTTTGTTAAATGGCTTTATTTTATGAATTAGTTTAATAAAGCTTTATATTATGTTATTAAGGAAAAATAAAATGAAAATAGGGTGATAATAACAAGGAGAGTTCATTTTGTTCATCTTTTTAGCCGAAAGTTAGAAAGGGAAGAGAGAAAATTTAAGCTCAAGCATTCGGCACCTCCCTTTGGGAGATTAAGGTATGAAAACATGTTATTTTGTTGGAAAATTAGTGATTTTGAGTCTTTTGTTAATCCTATCCATTACCCATGAGTTCATCCTTTGAAATGTTCATAGTATACTTTCAGTCATGGGACGTGAGCATGAAATTGGGCAATGCTTGATGAAATTTGATTTATGGAAACTAGTTGATTAAAATGATGTTTTAGGGGTTGTTAAATTGTATGTTTCGTTGGTCAAATATAGAAATTGATTTTAGGTTGAATGTTAGGCCGAATAGGTTGAGGATAGAAATGGATTTTGTTTAGTTGAGTGCTTTGGTAGTTTAATTAGATGTTAGACGAAAGATGATATGAAATTAGTAACCAATTTGTGTCTTGATTGAGTCAATAGACTCATGCATTCGGCTAATGTTATGTTTGGTAAGGACTAAATTAAAATAATTTCGCTACAATGCCTTAACTTTCAATTTATACCTATACGAGCTTTTGACTACCCTTTTTGAAGATGAGCTAAATTTGGATATAGACAAAACATTAGATATTCGGTCATATCCTTTTTAGAATAGATAAAATTTTCTTTGAGTGATGTCTTAATTCAAGAAGTGATATGTTAAATAAGCTTGAAACTTTAAATTTTGATATGGTGCCGTTTAGATAGCTTTCGGCTCTTGTGTTTATGAAATTAGTTTTGAAGGGGAAAACTAAGTTTAGCTCAATTTCTTAGATGGAAACTTTGGTTATGTGACATTGTATTATTTTTGAATGCTGTTCTATTCTAGTTTTAAAAATGATTAGTAAATGAAATTAGCACTTGTATTTATATATTTGCCGAATTTAATAGTGGTTAATGACTTGAGTTGGTTGAACATTGTTTTGTTAACTAGAGATTTAAAAGTGTACCTATGAGTATGCTTACTATTATATCCTTGAAACCTATGGAGGGATGTTCGGTTTTGAAGACTAAATGATGATTTTTGTTTGAGTAATGACCGAATGAACTATAGGTTATACGTGGAGAAGTTTAGTTCAAATGAGTATATATGGATTAGTAGAGAATAGCATTCGGCAATATGGAATTTAGACCTTAAATTTAGTGCTGGTTGAGCTTAGTAGCTATATGACCTTAACCGGTTTACATGGGTTTGTAATGAATTAAATTTCATTTCTCTTAGCTCTAGAACACATAGGGACAGCTTCGGACAAAGGAAAGGCGAAGGCGGCCGACCAGTAAATTGAAAACAATCATCGATCACTGAGGTAAGTTTTAAGGGGCATAGCTCATCATACTATTCAATGCTTTACACGAATTATGATTTATTTGGAAATGGTGGAATGGGCATATAGCCGAATGATTACAAGTCCTAGAAATGTCCGAGAAAGAGAGATTTGAGTTACGTATTGTTTATATGATTTTTGACTATTAAATATTGAAATGATGTCATACTATGTGTAAATTTTTGAATGAGGCAAACAAGTATTATTATGAAATAAATTTTGCGAAAGATAATCCGAGTTAATCCCGAAGGGCGATTGCGCCATTGTGATATCCGGGCTAATCCCGAAGGGCGGTTGCGCCATTGTGTTAACCGGGTTAGTCCCGAAGGGCGGTTGCGCCATTGTGTTAATCGGGTTAGTCCCGAAGGGCGATTGCGCCATTGTGTTATCCGGGATAATCCCGAAGGGCTCATGAGCCATTGTTGTACCTGGATTTATTCCGAAAGGCTTTCGAGCCAAAAGTCATTGCTAATTAAATGAGACCGTTACGGTAAGGTGACCATGTATTGGTTATATTCTATTGATGAATAAATTCTATTGGGTTACGATTCATCGATTATGCATCGTTGACTTATAAAAGTGTTAGTGGATGTCTAAACACTTATGGCCTTACGTTACACGAAGCTACTTATACCATTGTAGAAATTGTGTTATATTCGGCTATAGATTAATTAAGTCAAGTGCTGAAAGTTATTTCTTTATAATTATAGTTAATAATACCTGTTGTTTAAAGCTTACTAGGCATTTTAAATGCTTACTCGGTTGTTTTCCTCTTCTGTTTCCTTCCTTAGATCTCGTTCGCTAGCTGCGGTCTCGGGATACTTGCGCTGGAAGTCATCTCTACTATCAAGACTCTCTTTTTGGTATTTTAAATAGATAAACTTTCGAATGGCATGTATAGTTTCTTTTTGTCTTATGATCGTTGAGAGGGATACTCTTATTTTGAAGTTGTAAATGAGTAAATATGTATAGCCATGCGAAAATGGCTTGTCTTGTTGTCATATATGCTATATATAGTTGATGTGAATGTGTGGATATATTCGGTAAATGTGTTGGAAATTTTGAGTGAATTATGCTTATATATGAATCAATGCACTCGTTAGTAAGAGATGATTCATGTTCGGCCATGCCTAAGAGTAACTACCAAATGAATAGTGTGTTCAGCTTCGTAAATTTTAAGATGCCCCATGACATTCGTCTATGTCTAAGCTATTCAATTTATTACCATATGAATTGTAATATTACTTTTAGAAGTATTATTGGTTCTTTGCATATTGACAATTCAGGTGCACATGTTTATCATTCAATAAATGTTTGAAACCTTATAAGAGTGGTTGCTAATATCTTTTCATACGTCTTATTTCAAAACTAGTTTTATGTCAAAGTTAGGTACCGTAAACTTAGGAGCATGACTTAGGTTTGTTGGAGTTTTAAAAAAAAAAAAAATTTTTGTACTTGTCTTGTAATACCTCATGACCCTCCGGCGACGGGTGCGAGTTAGGGGTGTTACATTTAATTGGTATCAGAGCTACGGTTTAGTCGATTCTCGGACTACCGTAGTAAGTAAGAGTTTAGCTATACATGCCATTTAATGTCATTTTGATAGTAGGATGACTTCTGATAATTGAAATGTGATTTTCTTTGGTATAGAATGGATCCCGAACCCAATCGAACCGTAGCGGACGATGTTAAGAGTGTAGCTCCTGCTCCCGCGCAAGGGACAGTGCCACCTGACTCTCAGCCAAATATGGGTCATCGAGATGATGATATTAGACCAGCTTTTTATGCGATGATGAGTGACTGGTTCGCTCAATTCGCTAGATCGAATCCGGCTATTCCGCAACCTCCGCCCCCGAATACTCCGTTTCCGACTTTCACGACCCCTCCTGTGACCGATCCAATGAGATCGAGTAGGCCCCCTGTTGACAAAATTAGAAAATATGGGGCCGAAGAGTTCCGGGCTACCCCTAGTGATGATGCCGAGCGGGCCGAGTTTTGGCTCGACAATACCATTCGAGTGTTTGATGAACTGTCCTGCACACCCGAGGAGTGTCTTAAATGTGCAGTGTCCCTGTTACGTGACGCTGCCTACTACTGGTGGAATACTCTGGTTTCTGTTGTTCCGAGGGAACGGGTCAATTGGGAATTCTTTCAAACTGAGTTCCGTAAGAAATACATCAGCCAGAGATTCATCGATCAAAAACGGAAGGAATTTCTAGAACTCAAACAAGGTCAGATGTCAGTGGCCGAGTACGAGAGAGAGTTTGTACGCCTCAGCCGCTATGCTCGCGAATGTGTATCCTCCGAAGCCATCATGTGTAAGCGTTTTGAGGATGGATTAAATGAAGATATCAGAATGTTGGTGGGGGTTCTGGAAATTAAGGAGTTTGTCGTACTAGTTGAGCGGGCTTGTAAAGCTGAAGAACTCAGTAATGAGAAAAGAAAAGCCGAAGGTGGAGATAGAGAGTTCCGTAAGAGGTCCGCGGGGAAATCTGTTCAGCGATCGTCCAAGAAGACTAGAGATGACATGGGCCGATCTAAAAATACATCGAATTTTCCTAGATATGAACGTTCTCGACCTTCCGCTAGTTCGCGGACCACTTCCATTGCCAGTGTCGGAAATGAACGTCGGGATAGACTGGATTGCAACTATTGTGGTAAATGGCACCCGGAGAGTTGTAGGCATCGTGACCGCTCTTGTTTCAGATGTGGTTCTGCCGACCATTTTATTAAAGATTGTCCGAGAAATGATGAACGCACTCCCGATCCGACTCAGAAACCTAGTGGCGCAGCTTCACGGGGCAGACCACCACGACGGGGTGGAGATATTAGCGGCAGTCAGAGAGGGACTAGAGACACTGCGGTTAGATCCGAGGCTCGTGCACCTGCCAGAGCATGCGCTATCCGTGCCCGTAAGGAAGCTTCTTCTCCGGATGTTATTACGGGTACTTTCACACTTTTTAACACTGATGTTATTGCTCTGATTGATCCTGGCTCAACCCATTCGTATGTATGTGAAACTTTAGCCTCCAGTAAGACTCTTCCTGTTGAGTCTACTGAATTTGTAATTCGAGTGTCGAACCCTTTGGGCCGTTGTGTTCTGGTTGATAAAGTATGTAAGAAATGTCCGTTAATGGTTCGAGATTTTTGTTTTCCAGCTGACTTGATGCTTCTACCATTCAATGAATTTGACATTATTCTCGGAATGGACTGGTTGACCGTTCATGACGCGATAGTAAATTGTAAGCGGAAGACTATCGATTTGCGATGTTCGAATAATGAAATAATTCGAATCGAGTCCATTGATCTAAGTGAGCCACCTGCAATTATTACAACCATGTCAGCTCAGAAGTACGTGAGGAAGGGTTATGAAGCATATTTGGCCTATGTGCTAGATAGTAAAGTTTCTGACCGAGAACTTGGGACGGTGCCCGTGGTCTACGATTTTCCAGACGTCTTTCCCGAAGAATTACCAGGATTGCCGCCTGTAAGAAAGGTCGAGTTCGGTATAGAGTTGATTCCAGGTACGACGCCGATTTCAATTGCCCCGTATCGTATGGCACCTACCGAACTAAAGGAATTAAAATCTCAGCTGCAAGAGTTGACGGATAGAGGCTTTGCGCGACCTAGCTTTTCGCCTTGGGGTGCACCGGTTTTATTCGTGAAAAAGAAAGACGGGACTATGAGATTGTGTATCAACTATCGACAGCTGAATAAGGCCACGGTGAAGAATAAGTATCCGTTGCCCCGAATCGATGACTTGCTCGATCAATTGAGAGGAGCCTCAGTATTTTCAAAAATAGACCTGCGATCCGGCTATTATCAGTTGAGAGTTAGAGATTCTGACGTACCGAAGACGGCATTCAGAACGAGATACGGTCACTATGAGTTCTTAGTGATGCCGTTTGGACTCACCAATGCCCCCGCAGTATTCATGGATTTGATGAATCGGGTATTTAGGTCGTTTTTAGACCGCTTCGTAGTAGTGTTCATCGGCGATATTTTGATCTATTCTCGTGATGAGTCAGAGCATACCGAGCATTTGAGGCTGGTACTTCAGACTTTGCGGGATAACCAATTGTATGCGAAGTTCAGTAAGTGCGAATTTTGGTTGCATGAAGTCGGCTTCTTGGGCCATATAGTATCTGCTTCGGGTGTTCGAGTTGATCCGAACAAAATTTCAGCTATCCTCGATTGGAAACCCCCTAAAAACATTACCGAAGTTTGAAGCTTTTTAGGGCTTGCTGGTTATTATCGACGTTTCGTCCAGGGTTTTTTGATGATTGTGACTCCATTGACGAGACTGCTGTAAAAAGATATCAAGTTCGAGTGGTCGGATAAGTGTCAGCAAAGCTTCGACCAGCTTAAAACCCTTTTGACAGAAGCTCCAGTGTTAGTCCAGCCAGAAACCGGCAAAGAGTTTGTAGTTTATAGTGATGCATCTCTGAACGGTTTAGGCTGCGTTTTGATGCAAGAAGGCCAGGTTATTGCTTATGCTTCGAGACAGTTAAAGCCTCACGAGCGAAATTATCCGACTCATGACCTTGAATTAGCCGCTATTGTTTTTGCCTTGAAGATTTGGCGACATTATTTGTTCGGTGAGAAATGTCACATCTTTTCCAATCACAAAAGTCTCAAGTATCTGATGACTCAAAAAGATTTGAATTTGAGACAAAGGCGGTGGTTAGAATTGCTAAAAGATTATGAGCTTGTTATCGATTATCACCCGGGGAAAGCTAATGTCGCTGCGGATGCTCTTAGTCGAAAATCTTTATTTTCCTTGCGAGCAATGAACGCGAGGCTAACCATGTCAGTAGATGATGTGTTGATTGCCGAATTAGTAGCAAAACCTGTGCTACTTCAACAGATTCGTGAGGCGCAGAAAGCCGATGAGGACTTAGTTGCCAAATGAGTTCAGTGTGAGTCAAAGGTGAATACAGAATTTCGAGTCGATAGAAATGATTGTTTGAGATTTAAAGACCGATTATGTGTTCCGAAGAAGTCAGAGCTAGTTTTGACGATTTTGGATGAAGCTCATAGTAGTCGAATGTCGATCCATCCGGGTAGTACGAAAATGTATAACGATTTGAAGCGACAGTATTGGAGGCACGGCATGAAACGAGACATCTCTGATTTTGTATCTAAATGCTTAGTATGTCAGCAAGTAAAAGCGGAACATCAGGTGCCGGCGGGATTACTTCAACCGATTTTGATACCTGAGTGGAAATGGGATCGCGTTACAATGGACTTTGTGTCGGGTTTACCGTTGACGCCGAGCAAAAAGGACTCCATTTGGGTTGTGGTTGATCGCTTAACGAAATCAGCCCATTTCATCCCGGTTCGCACTGATTTTTCGCTTGATAAATTAGCGGACTTGTACGTTTCTCAGATTGTGCGACTTCATGGGGTGCCAACTTCTATCGTTTCTGATCGAGACCCTCGATTTACCTCTAGATATTGGAGGAAGCTGCAAGAAGCTTTGGGTACTAAACTTCATTTCAGCACTGCTTTTCATCCGCAGACGGACGGTCAATCTGAACTGGTTATTCAGATACTCGAGGATATGTTGCGATGTTGCATCCTCGAGTTTAGGGGCTCGTGGGAGAAATACCTACCACTAGTCGAATTCGCGTATAATAACAGCTTTCAGACAAGTATTCAAATAGCACCTTACGAAGCTCTTTACGGCCGTAAATGTCTTACTCCTCTGTTCTGGACCGAGCTTAGTGAGAATAAGATTCTCGGAGTCGATTTACTCAGAGAAGCAGAGCAGAAAGTGGAGATAATTCGCGACAGTTTGAAAATAGCGTCCGATCGTCAGAAATCGTACGCGGACTTAAAGCGTAAAGACATCGAGTACCAAGTGGGTGATAAGGTGTTTCTGAAAGTTTCGCCGTGGAAAAAGATATTCCGTTTTGGTCGAAAAGGTAAGTTGAGTCCAAGATTCATTGGACCATACGAAGTTTCAGAACGTATTGGGCCGGTTGCTTATCGACTAACTCTGCCCCCTGAACTTGAAAAGATCCACGACGTCTTCCATGTATCGATACTTCGTCGCTATAGATCCGACCCTTCGCATGTGATTAGTCCGTCAGAAATTGAAATTCAGTCTGATTTGAGCTATGAAGAAGAACCGATTCGTATTTTAGCCCGCGAAATAAAAGAATTGCTAAACAAGAAGGTCCCATTAGTAAAAGTGCTATGGCTCAAGCATGGAATCGAGGAAGCAACTTGGGAGCCCGAGAGTACTATGAAAGAAAGGTATCCAAATCTATTTTCGGGTAAGATTTCTGGGGACAAAAATCTCTAAAGGGGGGAGAGTTGTAACAGCCCTAATTTTGACCCTAATCGGGAAGTGGTTTCGGGACCACAAAACCGAGTCACGACGAAAATTAGATGCTATATTTTATGTCCTTTATATGTGAAGTATTGCGGGTGAAAATAGCATGTCTTAAAATTTTCTTCGTGATGTGAATATTTTTTTTTTTATGAATTAGGACTAAAGTGAGAACTTGAAAAATATGTTAGAATAACTTAGAAGGTTAATTAATACATGGATTAGAAAAAAGAGGACTTGCATATCAATTACTCCTTTTTCAAGATAGTGGCCGGCCATAATGATGGTGATTGTTAAATTATGCATTTTTTTAAATTAGAATTTTTTTGTTAAATGGCTTTATTTTATGAATTAGTTTAATAAAGCTTTATATTATGTTATTAAGGAAAAATAAAATGAAAATAGGGTGATAATAACAAGGAGAGTTCATTTTGTTCATCTTTTTAGCCGAAAGTTAGAAAGGGAAGAGAGAAAATTTAAGCTCAAGCATTCGGCACCTCCCTTTGGGAGATTAAGGTATGAAAACATGTTATTTTGTTGGAAAATTAGTAATTTTGATTCTTTTGTTAATCCTATCCATTACCCATGAGTTCATCCTTTGAAATGTTCATAGTATACTTTCGGTCATGGGATGTGAGCATGAAATTGGGCAATGCTTGATGAAATTTGATTTATGGAAACTAGTTGATTAAAATGATGTTTTGGGGGTTGTTAAATTGTATGTTTCGTTGGTCAAATATAGAAATTGATTTTAGGTTGAATGTTAGGCCGAATAGGTTGAGGATAGAAATGGATTTTGTTTAGTTGAGTGCTTCGGTAGTTTAATTAGATGTTAGACGAAAGATGATATGAAATTAGTAACCAATTTGTGTCTTGATTGAGTCAATAGACTCATGCATTCGGCTAACGTTATGTTTGGTAAGGACTAAATTAAAATAATTTCACTACAATGCCTTAACTTTCAATTTATACCTATACGAGCTTTTGACTGCCCTTTTTGAAGATGAGCTAAATTTGGAGATAGACAAAACATTAGATATTCAGTCATATCCTTTTTAGAATAGATAAAATTTGCTTTGAGTGATGTCTTAATTCAAGAAGTGATATGTTAAATAAGCTTGAAACTTTAAATTTTGATATGGTGCCGTTTAGATAGCTTTCGGCTCTTGTGTTTATGAAATTAGTTTTGAAGGGGAAAACTAAGTTTAGCTCAATTTCTTAGATGGAAACTTTGGTTATGTGACATTGTATTATTTTTGAATGCTGTTCTATTCTAGTTTTAAAAATGATTAGTAAATGAAATTAGCACTTGTATTTATATATTTGCCGAATTTAATAGTGGTTAATGACTTGAGTTGGTTGAACATTGTTTTGTTAACTAGAGATTTAAAAGTGTACCTATGAGTATGCTTACTATTATATCCTTGAAACCTATGGAGGGATGTTCGGTTTTGAAGACTAAATGATGATTTTTGTTTGAGTAATGACCGAATGAACTATAGGTTATACGTGGAGAAGTTTAGTTCAAATGAGTATATATGGATTAGTAGAGAATGGCATTCGGCAATATGGAATTTAGACCTTAACTTTAGTGCTGGTTGAGCTTAGTAGCTATATGACCTTAACCGGTTTACATGGGTTTGTAATGAATTAAATTTCATTTCTCTTAGCTCAAGAACACATAGGGACAGCTTCGGACAAAGGAAAGGCGAAGGCGGCCGACCAGTAAATTGAAAACAATCATCGATCACTGAGGTAAGTTTTAAGGGGCATAGCTCATCATACTATTCAATGCTTTACACGAATTATGATTTATTTGGAAATGGTGGAATGGGCATATAGCCGAATGATTACAAGTCCTAGAAATGTCCGAGAAAGAGAGATTTGAGTTACGTATTGTTTATATGATTTTTGACTATTAAATATTGAAATGATGTCATACTATGTGTAAATTTTTGAAAGAGGCAAACGAGTATTATTATGAAATAAATTTTGCGGAAGATAATCCGGGTTAATCCCGAAGGGCGATTGCGCCATTGTGATATCCGGGCTAATCCCGAAGGGCGGTTGCGCCATTGTGTTAACTGGGTTAGTCCCGAAGGGCGATTGCGCCATTGTGTTATCCGGGATAATCCCGAAGGGCTCATGAGCCATTGTTGTACCTGGATTTATTTCGAAGGGCTTTCGAGCCAAAAGTCGTTGCTAATTAAATGAGACCGTTACGGTAAGGTGACCAGGTATTGGTTATATTCTATTGATGAATAAATTTTATTGGGTTACGATTCATCGATTATGCATCGTTGACTTATAAAAGTGTTAGTGGATGTCTAAACACTTATGGCCTTACGTTACACGAAGCTACTTATACCATTGTAGAAATTGTGTTATATTCGGCTATAGATTAATTAAGTCAAGTGCTGAAAGTTATTTCTTTATAATTATAGTTAATAATACCTGTTGTTTAAAGCTTACTAGGCATTTTAAATGCTTACTCGGTTGTTTTCCTCTTCTGTTTCCTTCCTTAGATCTCGTTCGCTAGCTGCGGTCTCGGGATACTTGCGCTGGAAGTCATCTCTACTATCAAGACTCTCTTTTTGGTATTTTAAATAGATAAACTTTCGAATGGCATGTATAGTTTCTTTTTGTCTTATGATCGTTGAGAGGGATACTCTTATTTTGAAGTTGTAAATGAGTAAATATGTATAGCCATGCGAAAATGGCTTGTCTTGTTGTCATATATGCTATATATAGTCGATGTGAATGTGTGGATATATTCGGTAAATGTGTTGGAAATTTTGAGTGAATTATGCTTATATATGAATCAATGCACTCGTTAGTAAGAGATGATTCATGTTCGGCCATGCCTAAGAGTAACTACCAATTGAATAGTGTGTTCAGCTTCGTAAATTTTAAGATGCTCCATGACATTCGTCTATGTCTAAGCTATTCAATTTATTACCATATGAATTGTAATATTAGTTTTAGAAGTATTATTGGTTCTTTGCATATTGACAATTTAGGTGCACATGTTTATCATTCAATAAATGTTTGAAACCTTATAAGAGTGGTTGCTAATATCTTTTCATACGTCTTATTTCAAAACTAGTTTTATGGCAAAGTTAGGTACCGTAAACTTAGGAGCATGACTTAGGTTTGTTGGAGTTTTTTTAAAAAAAAAAAATTTTGTACTTGTCTTGTAATGCCTCATGACCCTCCGGCGACGGGTGCGAGTTAGGGGTGTTACATATTAACTTCATAAATCAAATGTCTTTAGAAAACTCATTTGTAAACATTAATAATTTTGAAAACTAGGTCTAATTTTATTAAAAACTCATTTTCAGAAATGTAGCAAAAAAATGTGTTATTGATAGATTCTATTTTAGAAACCGAGTTTGTAACTCCCTTTACCCGTGTTCTACGCTGGAATAGGATACGAGGCATTACCAGACTTAAACACAAGAAATCGTACAAAACCAGGCCATAAGTTTCCATCCAAATTTAAAACTATTCATACACATGCATATCGTCCCTTACACGGACCTACGAGGCCCAAAACATTCATCAGGATTGGTTTAGGAATATATTGAAAACTTTGGAAAGTTGGTCGGTATTTAGAAAATATTTGCCTAAAACAGGGGTCACATGCCTATGTGGCTTGGGACACACCCGTGTGGGTATGTCGTGTGGTCTCACATGCTTGTGTCTCAACCCGTGTAACTCTCTGTTTATGACGTTATGCACCAAAAGAATTCACGCGGCCAAGTCACACGCCCCTGTGCTAGGCCGTGTGGCAAATTTAATTTTTGTGAAATAGGTGCAGACTTTGCATGCCTTAGACACACGCCCATAGGGAAGACCGTGTGTCACACACGGCCTAGACACACTCACGTGTGTCTACTTGTGTGGACAATGTATAGGCTATTTACCAAGCCTATTGCCACCTTGAAACTCATAAACACTTATACCAATTCAAAGACACATAGCACACTTAAGCAACCAAACATCCATAATTATCAACTCAAATCATGCAAGTTCCATATCCATGCAATGCATCACCATATGATTATACTTATAATCAACATTAGCCAATTTCAAATGGCCTTATACAAATTATCACTTAACCAATATGAGCCGATATCATTCGCCCAATCACTATGACACATATACAAAATGACCAAGTCCCTATACATGCCATAATTTCAAAATATCAAAATCACAAATACCCAAAAATAAAGCCTTGATAGTGTGATGCGAACTCCAATAATTCCCGATCCTTGAGCTATTTTGGCGACTGTAACACCCTGAATTTGGGCCTAGAAGTATTGGGCCTAGGGCCTGGGTGCGGGTGTGAGATAGTTCGAAATAAAATTATTGATGTGTTGAATTCTGTTATGGAAGGTTATTATTAATGGGTTAATGTGGTATTTTAGTGAACTGCGAAGGATTCATAGTGTGGGGAAAAGTCTTGGGCTAATTTCTGGGATTCCGGGATTTTTGTGATATTTGGTGTAATGTTGAAATTTTGATATATGGATGTGTAATTCGTGTTTGGAGTGTGTTATGGGCCTATGGGCTTAACCTGATTTCTGTAATGGGCCAAGGCCCAACTAATCTGATTCTGAGGCTTGATCTGTTTTGGCCTATGGTTGAGATAATGTTGCACACTGAGTTGTCAAACTCACCCCCTTTTATTTAATCTCTGCAGGTAACACTCAACCATAGTGGGCTTGGAGCTGCGAGGGATTCGGAGTGGCCACAGCATCTGCAGAACTGGTTTTCATTTTGTTCAAAGTATTTTATTATTAAGTTATTTTTGGGTTTTATTTTGTAATAAGGCCACTATTTAAGTTTTTATTTGGTTTAATTTTCCTTTGATGATTAAATTACATTTTATAGAATCGCTAGTTTAGGCTGCGCTGGTTTCAAAATCTAAAGAACGTTTTCAAAACTCAACGAGTGAATAATATGGATAACTTAAAGGATTTATAAACTGGTCTTAACAAACTTACTCTTTTGATTCAAACCTCACTTAAGACACAACAAGACTAAAAGGGTCGTAAACTTAGTTTTAGGATCGTGTGACACACCAGATCTGGTCGTAACGTCTAGGCCGGGTTTGGGGTGTTACATTTAGTGGTATCAGAGCCAAGTTGCAACAACTCGGCTGTGGAACGGGTCTAAAAACAGAAGTTTTTAGAGGGTAAAACAAATATTTCCGAAAGTCGCTTTAAGAATTTGTTGTCGAAATTGTTTATAAGATTTTCTTTCTACAAATAAATAATTTAAAAAAAAATTTGGGAAATTTTAAGTTTAAGCCCAAAGAAGGGTATTTTTGGAAAAATCAGATTTTTTGAAAATTCTGTTTAAAAGAGAATTGTTTCAAACTTTTTTTCTCTAAAATTAACATGTTTTGAGAAGTTGATTTTAAAAGGCTTGAATCTTTCTGAGTTTTTCTAGAATCTGATAAATTGAGATGTGGCACACTGAATCCCGGCCCCAAGTCTGTAAGTATTTTTGCTTTATATTCTGTAATGTACTGAACTGTACTGTAAATAGACTTGAGACTTTTCTATGATACTTAGATAGAGTAATACTAAAAAATTGTAGAGACAGAAACTGTAGAGAAACTAAAAGATTGAGACTGTAGATAGGATATGATCTTGAATAAAATAAAAGCTTTAAAATACTATCTCTGCATAAGACATAAGAATAATAAAATTTTGAGAACTCTGTAGGTATTTGATATGTGTACTGGTAATGTAGAGTATTGATATGGATTTTGAGGGTAAGCAAAGTCTGCCAACTTCGGGTAGCGTTAACTCAGAGATTGGTACTGAGGCACTGGTCGAGCTAGTAAGGAAAGTGGTAGAAGAAGTTTTGGATACAAAAAATTAAGGAAATTAGGGAAATGCTTCAAGCAGGGTGCTTGGAGTGTAAGAAGAGGAAGGATCCTAGTTCGCAAAGGACAGAGTCTCGTTCAGTGAAACATGCTAGGGCACGACTAAGATCTCCGGTTTGCAACAACTGCAACAGACGTCATCTGGGTGAATGCGATAGGGAGAAAAGAGCGTGCTTTTTTTTTGTGGGTCCCTCGAACATCGACCTCTTGATTGCAAAGCTTATTCTAGTTAGGAATGTGTGATGTTTGGTTACGAATTGTGTGCGCTAGTATTAATGTTTATTAGATGTTCTGGGTCGTACTAAAATTATTTGGATCAAAGTGCGCAGCAGAAGCATAGTGGTTGGACTTGAGTAATACGGTTAGTTAATAGTTTAAAATTTCGAGGACAAAATTTCTTTAAGGAGGGTAGAGTTGTAACACCCTGAATTTGGGCCTAGAAGTATTGGGCCTTGGGCCTGGGTGTGGGTGTGAGATAGTTCGAAATAAAATTATTGATGTGTTGAATTCTGTTATAAAAGGTTATTATTAATGGGTTAATGTGGTATTTTAGTGAACTGCGAAGGATTCATAGTGTGGGGAAAAGTCTTGGGCTAATTTCTGGGATTCCGGGATTTTTGTGATATTTGGTGTAATGTTGAAATTTTGATATATGGATGTGTCATTCGTGTTTGGAGTGTGTTATGGGCCTATGGGCTTAACCTGATTTCTGTAATGGGCCAAGGCCCAACTAATCTGATTCTGAGGCTTGATCTGTTTTGGCCTATGGTTGAGATAATGTTGCACACTGAGTTGTCAAACTCACCCCCTTTTATTTAATCTCTGCAGGTAACACTCAACCATAGTGGGCTTGGAGCTGCGAGGGATTCGGAGTGGCCACAGCATCTGCAGAACTGGTTTTCATTTTGTTCAAAGTATTTTATTATTAAGTTATTTTTGGGTTTTATTTTGTAATAAGGCCGCTATCTAAGTTTTTATTTGGTTTAATTTTCCTTTGATGATTAAATTACATTTTATAGAATCGCTAGTTTAGGCTGCGCTGGTTTCAAAATCTAAAGAACGTTTTCAAAACTCAACGAGTGAATAATATGGATAACTTAAAGGGTTTATAAACTGGTCTTAACAAACTTACTCTTTTGATTCAAACCTCACTTAAGACACAACAAGACTAAAAGGGTCGTAAACTTAGTTTTAGGATCGTGTGACACACTAGATCTGGTCGTAACATCTAGGCCGGGTTTAGGGTGTTACAGCGACACTATAAAACAATGGAAAGAAAAGAGGGGTAAGCTATATAACTTAGTAAGTTTATATGCAAATAATAAACATCATATTTATAACTTAATCATACTAAATCCATAATGGAAATTGGTATAAACATTGCTAAAATCTCATAGCCTTTTCTTACCCAATTATAACCTTACCATAAGAGCATTACTAAACATCACGTATTAACTCATCGTTATTCTTCCATCCAATAGTGATATGGACTTTGTACATACCTGTAATACTTACTTAGCATGTACTTTCATTCTCGTATAAACTTGGTAGTTATACATAGGTCATACAATGCCATATCCCTGATATGGTCTTACATGCAATTCAATATCGATGCCAATAGCCCAGCTATGGTCTTACACGAAAACTCATATTGATGCCATGTCCCGGACATGGTCTTACATGAAATCTCGTACCAATGCCATGTCCCAAACATGGTCTTACATGTACTACCATACCAACGCCATATCCCAGATATGGTTTTACATAGGAACACATCTCGATAGCTTCAATATTATGACCCTTGTATCCTATAATGTTCCGAAGGTTTGTACCGAACTTCCACACTTATCGAATTATCATCTATCTCATTCATGCAATTAAACTCATCCATATAGTCAATTACATAAATTCAAGCAATGATTAAATAATTTACATAATATAACGATGTATTATTTACACATAAACTTACCTCGGTACAAAAATAGCTAATATTTGCGATTTAATCTACAATTTTGGTCTTTCCCCAATCTAGGTCAGAAACTCGTCTTTCTTGATCTATTAACAAATATAGCTCATTTAATAAACACATTATTCAATTCGATCTAAAAATCACATTATGGTAAATTTACATTTTTGCCCTAACTTTTCATTTATTTACACTTTAGTCCCTAGGCTCGTAAAATGAAATGTATTCATTTTTCTCAAAACCCAAGCCTAGCTGAACCTTACACATACACATACCAGCCTAAATTTTCCATTTATTCACATATTCCTACATATATTTTTCAACATTTCCATTTAGATCCTTTTCAACATTTTCATCAAAAATCACCTAGCAAAAGTTGTTTATCACACATCTAACATTCGTATTCTACCATTAGACATAAAAATACATGCATGTCACACATGGGTAAATTTTTGAACATGAACCCTAGCTCAAGTAAATGGTAGAAATAGGTAAATCGGGTTAAAAGGACTTCAAAAATGTAAAGAGCATTAAAAACGGGGCTAGGGTGCCCTTACTATCAAGCTTGAAGGTTGAAGAAACCCTAGCTATGGAAAGCTTGAGAAATTCGACCAAGGTGGAAGAAGACGGACAAATTTTTTACTTTAGTTTCCCTTTTTATTCTTTTATTAACCAATTGACCAAAATGCCCTTTTAGCCTTTCTTTGAAATTTTACCCTTCCATGTCCATTTTTGTCCATCATGATATATAATGGTCTAATTACTAAATAAGGACCTCTAATTTACAATTCCATTTCAATTAAGTACCCAATGCTTCTAGAACACATATTTTGCACTTTTTTGGCAATTTAGTCCTATTAGTCAAATTGGACCCACTATCGAGAAAATTTCGTCACAAAACTTTCACATATGCATTCAATCATACTATAAACCTTTAAACTTTATGTAACATCCCGAATTAGGGCCTAGCCAAAATAGTGGTTTCAAGACCACAAATTCAAAGTAGAAAATTCTTTTTCTATGATTTGCTATAAGTTTGGCAAGTTAGCTTAAAATTGAGGAAGTCTCATGAGGGGAATTTTGTAAAAAAGTGGCTAATTTGTCCTTTAGGACTAAATTGTAAAAGATGTAAATTATGAGCTTCTAGAAGGTTTTAGTATGAAATAGCATAAAGGGAATTAGTAGGAGTCCTTATTTGGCAATTAAACCAATTTTAGGCATGGTGGACAAAAATGCCCATGGAAGGGAAAAATATCAAAGAAAGGACATAAAGGCATTTTGGTCATTAGGTAAAATTAAGTAATAAAAAGAGGAAAATATGACAAAATTTTTGTCATCTTCTTCATGTAAGTGCCGAAAATTGGGAGGACTCCATAGTTAGGGTTTCTTTCATTTTCAAGCTCCAAGTAAGTGTCTCCAAGCCCCGTTTTTAATTATCTTCGTATTTCTGAAGTCCTTGCAACATGAGCAAGCTAATTCTACCATTAATTTAAGCTAGCGTTTATATTAAAAAATATACCTATGCATGATAAGTAAGTAAAATCATGTCTAGTGGTAGAAAATAAAGGTTTAAGGTGTAGTAAACACTTATTTCCTAGTGATTTTGCATGAAAGTCCCTAATAGGGACTAAATTGCAAAGTATAGGAATGAGTAGTAAAAGTATGAAATTGTGAGCAAGGTGGGCTTGTGTTGACACTAGTAAGTGTCGGCTAGGCTTGAGTAACCAAGAGGATGGATACATTTCATTTTACGAGCCTAGGGACTATTTTGCAAACATGCAAAAGTTTAAGGGTAAAATTGAAAATTTTGGCCAAGTGTCAATTATGAACTCAATGTGGGTACTAAGCAAGTTAAATTTACCATTTTAGATCAAGACACGAAGGCCAGACTGAAACCAGGGAAAGAATAAAATCGAGGACTAAACCAAGCAATTTCCCACATTTTGGACTCGAGGTAAGTTGTATGTGATAATTTAGCTGACTTACTTTATAAATTCATTTAATGATGTTTTAGGAAAATATTGATATGAATTTCTATCTAGAAATGATGAAAAACATGAAAGAGAAATTACATGCAAAATTAAATGATACGAAGGATACTGTAATCATGTCATGAGTGCTGTAGGTCTCTTATAAGACCATGTCTAGGATATGGCATCGGCATCAAATAGAAATCCCATGTAAGACCATGTCTGGGACATGGCATTGGCATCGAGATGTGATCCCCTATAAGACCATGTCTGGGACATGGCTTGGGCATCTGAGATGAGGACCCGTATAAGACCATGTCTAGGACATGGCATCGGCCTCGATATATGAGAGTCAATGTAAGACCATGTCTGGGACATGGCATTGACTTGACATGCAAGCCAGTGTAAGACCATGTGTAGGGCATGGCTTTGGCATAAGAGTACAATCTCGTGTAAGACCATGTCTGGGACATGGCATCGATATCGATATAAGGCCAGCATAAGACCATATCTGGGATATGGCTTCGGTTTTGATTTGAGATCCCATATTAGACCATGTTTGGGACATGGCATTGTCATCATTCTATGAGGCTTGAATTACGAGTATCCTTCGGTATTCTAAAAAAGAACATTAGTTGAAAGGTATCTGAGTTGATAAATTCAAGAGAAAGGCTAAAGCTTTATATTAAGTGTTGCAGGTTCATAAATAAGAAAGTTTGAGTATTTGAAAGTACATGGCTATGGGAAATGCTACAAAATAAATACGAGTAAGATATGAGAATGAGCAAAATATAAGAGTAAGTAAGATATATGCATGATATAAGCTAGAGAATGAGTAGTAATGCAAATAAGTAAAGAAGTACATGATATCCTTTCCTTTGCCTATTTAGGCATATAATCCTTGAACTATGGCTTTATTATTCATGCAACTTACTAAGCATTTTATATGCTTACTCTCTTTCATTTCCCTTCCCACGTGGGTTTGCTGAATTCGCTCAAGGATCACTCGAAGTCGGAGTTCGTATTCACACTATCAAGCCAATTATTTTTGTATAACAAGAAAGCTCTCTTTTGTATGGCATGTATAGGATGATTTCCATTTTGTTAAGTGCCATCTATATGGCTATATGTTTTGGTCATTATTACTTTTGGATCAAGTTGTAATGGCCTTTGGATATGGCCTAATATTTCCTATCTATTATATACAAAATGGTGAATGTGTTCTCATGTTCCATAAAATTTAATGCATGAAATGTTATGCATGGATCGGTGTGATATTTTTCTTGTTTGAGGGTGGCAATAAGGCTTGGAAAATAGCCTAGTATTTTCCACACGATTGGGCACACGGGTGTGTGTCTAAGCCGTGTGTCACACACGGCCAACCGACGGGCATGTTAGTAGGTCGTGTGTCCTTTGCATCTTGATGCATGAAAACCTAGGATTCTGAAAATCTAGCATGGGCAGAGCACACGGGCGTGTGCCATGGCCGTGGGAAAATAACAGAATAGCCAGGTTCATGGCCAAGGGTCACGCCACGGGCGGTCCTACCTCACACGGGCGTGTGACCCGATTTAGGGCAAAAAATTTATGAGTGCCTGGAAGTTCCCGGATTGGTCCCAGAATTCCTTCTATGTATGTTTTGGGCCTCGTACCCCGTCTCGGCTTCAGACTCGGGTAAGGGGTGTTACATTTAGTGGTATCAAAGCTAGTGTTTAGTCAATTCTAGAACTAAACTAGCATGAGTGTAAGTCGAGCTATACATGCCATACTTATGTATATATGTTAATTGATAGTGTGACGACTTGTAACACCCCTATCCCATGACCGTCGCAGGAATAGGAAGGGGTGTTACCGGATATTCAGAATAGATCAGAACAAAACATTCACAGTTAATCAGATTTAGGCAAAAGTCCCTATCGGAGATCGATAAGACCTCAATCATGCATAAAGGTAAGGTCAGGACTAAACCGAACATAATCACAAACTTTAGAACACATGAAAAATTTTCCAAATTAAGGAGGTCACACGCCCATGTGACCAGGCTGTATGCCTCACACGAGACTTAAGCACGTCCGTGCACCCAAGCCGTGCCAAAATAGAGCAGGCATACTGACTTTTCGCTACGGCCACAAGACACGCCCGTGGGTCTTGGTCGTGTGAAACTTTGAGCCAATACTGGGAAATCAACACGGCCATAAGGCATGCCTGTGTGCCATATTCATGTGGCACAAAGTAGACTTGAAAGAAGTCATACTTTCCACGCATTTGGGTCAATTTCACAACATGCCAAAAACACCAATTTACCTAAACAAAATCCAACTAATTCAATGCTTAAAACATTCATCTATATGATCAAAATATTCATATACAATCTCATGCCAATGAACAATCATTCCATGGATAGTATCTATAACTAAGACTTATCATTTATACTCAATCAACACCAACTAAACTTACCTTTCACCACCTAGATTTAATATCAAAATATCCACTTCATTAAGGACATTCATTCATCAATTTCATACCAACATTTGCACAATTCATAATATCAAAACAAAGCACATAACCATAGCTTAACCACATCACATGACATATATACATAGACTCAAAAACACATTTTAGTCATCCTAGCCTATACATGCCATATTTAACTTTGTATATTCAAACGGTACCAAAATCAAGCTCGATAGTGTGGTGATGATCCTTGACTATCCCCGAGCTCTCAGTAGCTACGATATCTGTAAAACAGTTGAAAGAATAAATAGAGTAAGCTACAATAAGCTTAGTAAGTGAAATACAAACAAATGAAATCTTTAAACACATTATGATAGCAATCTCATATAGATAACTCATGAACCAGATATACTCATTCATTATATATTCATAGTCATAATAGCATACCTTTCATGCTCGTAAATTCAATACAGAACAGACATACCTGAGTCAGACATATAGAGCATGCATTCATTCATTTCTTAGAATTTCACCTCGTATCATTCAGAAACATCACAATGATCATATAGGCCTTATACAATGCCGACGTCCCCGGTGTGGTCTTACATGTTATTTAACATTGATGCCACTGTCCTAGATAGGATCTTACATGAAACATTTACGATGCCAATGTCCCAGACACAGTCTTACATGTAATTCTCTAATCAATGCCTACGTCCCGGACGAGGTTTTACATGATATCCTTTTACCATTGTACATTGAAAAATAACTCAGAATGATACTTTAGGCTCTCATGGCCATCCAATATAGTTTATATAACAAGAATTTATAACAGATATTAATATGACGCATATTTGTATTTTGACTTACCTTGTACGGATTTAGACGGAATCGAGTCGACTATTCAACGACTTTGGACTTCCCTTGATCTAAGTCTGTTTTTCTTTGTTCTTGATCTAAATCAATTGAAATTCAACCATTCAATTATTCATTTCATTCAATTCAATCCATGAACAAAATTTTAGGGCATTTTACATTTTAGCCCTCACAGTTTCATACTTTAACAAATTAGTCTCTAATACACACAGACATCAAATTCACAGAATTCATTTAAATAAAAGCTTGGCCGAATATTTTTGGTTTTCATAAAAGCCCATATAACACATCTATTTCACAATTTAGTCCTTCCAAAGTCTTATTTTTAACAAATTAGCCCACATAGCTCAATTTCATCAAAAATTCATGGTAAAACATGTGTATTGTAACGCCTTGATTTTTTAGGTTTTTGAATTTTTGCTAGAATTTAATTTTTGCATGATTGGATGTGTAGTATTGATGTGTTAGGTGTTTTTAGTGGAGCTCTAGAAGGCCTAGGTTTAAGTCTGAGGTCTGGCAAAATTTTAAATTTTGGTTTTAGGTGAGAAGGGACTCGAGTTAAGTGGCTTTTAAGTAAATGTTAGGAATTTAAGACACAAGAAAGCCTGTGTTAAAGTGGAAAGATGGCGCCACTTAAAGCACAGGGAGTGGCGTGTCAAGGATGGTAAGGGAGCTAAGGTTCGAATCCATGGATTAGCAAATTGCTTCTTTTATTTTATTGCTTGTGCAAGGTAAGTGGTGGAACCCAAGTGAAATTCTAAATGGAGAAGTTTGAAGTGCTCATGGAATTAGATGATGAGGGATAAGGGGAGGTTATCTAGGAGTAAATTTAGGAATTTTGAAAGGGGAGTAAGAGTTGGCCGAATAGGGGGCTTTGGAATGGTAAGTTTGGCTAGGGATCTAAGGTATTAGCGTTTTCAGCATTTGGGGTTAGTGTGTGCCGATTTCTTTTGGTTGTTGTGCCTTTGGGATTTGTTTTGGACTTGCCTTGTGTTGAATTAAGTAGAGTAAGAGTGTGCATTCGGGTTCTTTTCTTTCTTTTTCTTTCTCTTCTCTACCCTTGCATCAAAGGGCGAAAGCCTTAGACCCCAAAGTTCCCTTGTTGATTTCTCATTCTTTGGTCGAATTCTCACCTTTCCTCTAAAGAGCCGAATCTACTCTCTTCTTCCTTCTCTTTTTTCCTCTCTTCTTCTTTCTCCTTTTCTTCACCGATTGGTTTAACATTGCCCAAGCCTTCTAACCGATTGTCTAAAAGCCAAAATCCCAGAACTTGAAGCCTTCTCCTTTGTCGACATACTCAAAGAGCTGAAACTCAGAGAATCATTCTTCTCCTTCTTTTCTCTTATCTCTTCAAAAGCTGAAAGACTCAAAATCATTAAAGTTCTTTTGACCGATTACTTTCTTTAGTCGAACCCTCTCGTCTATTTTGCAAATTCTCTCTTTGGCTGAATATCTTAAACATCATTTTCACCTTTAGGTTTTGGGCTAGATCTAGTAGAGATTGGGTTTGATTTGGTAGAAAACGACTTTGGTGGTGGCTAGTGGATCAAGCGAATCATTGGGTAAGAATTCTAACATTCTCTTACTCTTGGTTAAGGGAAAAGCTGAAACCCCTAACCCTTTCGTTCAAATCGATCTAGTTCCCTTCTAAAGTTTTAGTCGTTAGGCTCTTTTGATACTAATGGAGTGTTATGGCTTTTCATAAGGTGAATCTCGTAGAGGCTAGAGTGGTTAACAATCTCAAAGCAATCTAGATCTAGATCTAGCAGTTAGATTCGGCAAAGATAAGTGTTGGTGATGCTCTATTGTGGCCGAATAGGTATGTTAAGTTGATATCGATTATTCAATTGGATTTTAGTTGACATATGGTTAAAACGATTGTAGATTAATCGTTCAAGGGATTCCTGCATATTTCGCAAATAAGTGTGTAATCGACACCCTCTGGTAGAGTAGATCGGCAAAAGTCAAAAAGCCGAAATGCTGAAATGTCGGCATTTCGAGGGCTTACACGTTCGTGGGTTAGTTTGAAACTGTGAAAGTGGCAATAATGGACGATAAGACTAGTGCGCGTGTTTTCATGCACGTTGGTGGTTTTAGGCCTTGAAGGGCCGAATTTGGGCCCAATGGGCTTACGGGCTCATATTGGTGAAATCAAGCAGTAAGTATATTCTGGTAATTTGGTTGTTAGATCTACTAAAACGGGTGTAAAATTTGGACTTAGTGGGCCGTAGTAGCTTGTGGGCACCGTCAGGCCCATTAGGGGTTTTAGGGCCCGATGACTCTATAAAAATAAAATGGGTTAATTAAGTCGCTCAGGTGACGTTAGGACTATTAATAGACTGTAATAGGAATTAAACCCTAGAATCTGGCAAATTTATCAAAATACCCCTTAAGAGTGGAAATTACTGTTTTACCCCTAGGTGCTAAAAGACCATTTTACCCCTAGGGTTAAGTTGACTGAATTGCATGCTACCATATTCGATACTCTGTATGCCATGTCATATTATATTCTGTTTGCATGGGGTTGGGTTATTATGATGGAGGAAGTGCTAAAGTGGCAATGCCACGTATTCTACTTAGAGGCTCTGCCTCGTATTACTGTTTTAGTGGCTTGGCCACGATCTCTGATTAAGCAGCTAAGCTGCAACTGTGGTGTGTAGGGCTGGGTGGGTTGAATTATTCCCCACATGGTTTGTAGGACTGGTACGGGTGGTGCGTAGGGCTGGATTGGGCTTGGGCTTGCATACATGCATAAAATACTACAAACTGATCTGTTACTGTAATGGGCCTAAGGCCACACTGTTTTCTGAATAGGGCTAAGGCCAGTTATCACTGTATCTGAGTAGGGCTTTGGCCCAGTCTGAGCTTGAACTGATCTCTGATGCTGGTTGGGTTAGCTTACACATCGAGTTTTCACAAACTCATCCCATTTCTTTTCCATCCATGCAGGTAACCCCCAGCCTTAGAGGACTTGGAGCTACGAGGGATTCGAAGTGGCCACGTGTTCTATTGTTGGTTTATAGTTCAATTCTATTTCTTTAAGCTTTATTTTATTTGGGTTTGAAATTGTAATAAGGCCGTTTGGTATTTATTTTATTTTGGTTTTTACTTTATTTATTTATTATTTGTTTAAAATGATAGAATAGTCTGCGCGAAATTTTATTTCAAATTTGCCAAAAGTTTTCAAAACCTTCATTACATAATAAATGAGTAATCTAATAACGATGATTCAGTAATAAGAACTTTTAATAATAAATTTCATTAGTAGTGAATAGGGTTTTTATATCTAAATAAGTTTCTTTTCAAATAAAAGTAGTACAGATTTTGTTAAGGCTAATATAACATTTATTAAGAAGATGCAAAGCGTAATTAACTATTCATGTGACACACCGGATCTGGCCATAACGTCTAGGCTGGGTTTGGGGTGTTACATGTATTCAACACCTATCCATTATTATTCACTCAATTTCATCACAAGGCTTCAAATAACATCAATGGCATTTTTCACAAACTTTATCAAAAACATAAATTGATACATGGGCATGGAAGATTTCGAAGCAACGATCACAGAAACGTAAAAATTATCAAAAATTGAGTTCAAAACATACCTTAATCACCAAACCAAAGTACCGAATGCAAAAACCTAACTTTGCTCTTTCTTTTCATTCTAATTTCAGTGGAGAAGAAGTATTATAAGGCCATATTCCTTTTGCTTTATTAAAACACATAATTGATATAACAATTACCAATTTAAACTTCATTAAAAACAAAATAAAACATATGTTTTAAGGTCATTTATGACCACTTAAACCTTCAATGGTTTAATTACCCATTAAGGCTATAATTATTAAAAGCCATTCAAAAAGCATATATGCAAATGTGACATGCTAATTTATCACATATGCACTTTAATCCTTTTTCACAATTAAGCACTGAAACAGACAAATTAATTCATAGAAATTTCATATATGCTAAATCATATATCACATACACAGAAAATAATATTAGAATATTTTTCAGACTTGGATATGTGGTCCCGAAACCATTATTCCGACTAGGATCCAAACCGAGTTGTTACACGACTCTTGACAATCTAAATGTGTTTTATTATAGTAAATGGATCCTGAACGAGCTACGGTAGATGATGTAGAGAGTAATGCACCAGCTTCCACTGAAGGGACGGTGCCAGCCGAAACTGATGATAGGCCGGCTACTATGAGTCAACAAGGAGAGGCTCGGGAGGCCTTCTTCCAAATAATGAACGAGTGGTTCACTGAGTTTGTTTGAATGAACCCAGGCACTCAACTTCAAGCTCCACCCCCTTAAGTTCCTCAAACTATCCAATAGTTCCTCAGATAGTAGAGGTAGTAAGACGCGAAAAGCCCCCGGTTGATAGGATCTAGAAACAAGGGTAAGAGGAATTTTGAGCCGCTAAAGACGATGATCCGGAGAGAGCCGAGTTCTGGTTAGAGAATACCATCTGGGTATTCGAGGAGTTATCATGCACCCCTGAAGAGTGCATGAAGTGTGTAGTATCCCTCCTATGAGATTCCACCTATCGTTGGTGGAACACCCTTGTGTCTATGGTACCAAGGGAAAGAGTTAATTGGGAGTTCTTCCAATAGGAGTTTCGCAAGGAATACATCAATCCAAGGTTCATTGACCAGAAGTGTAAAGAGTTTTTAGAATTGAAGCAAGGTCGGATGACCGTGGCAGAGTACGAACGTGAGTTTGTGAGACTTGGTAAGTATGCCCAAGAGTGTGTTTCTACCGAGGCCATCATGTGCAAAAGGTTTGAAGATGTATTAAATGAGGATATTAAGATGTTTATTGGTGTTCTTGATATAAAAGAGATGGCAGTGTTAGTGGATAGAGCTTGTAGGGCCGAAGAACTGACCAGAGGAAGGAGGAATGTTGAAATGGAGTCTCGTGACTCAAGAAAGAGATCATTTGGTAAGTCATTCCAATCCTCTTCTAAGAGGTTAAAGGAATTCTCTACACGATCCGCTACTTCAGCTAGGTTTTTAGGTAAAGGCAAGAGTACATAGTGTTCAGTGTCTAAGGCACAGACCACCTCAGTTGCGAGTGTGGGCAATACTCAACCCAACAGACCGGAGTGTCCTCAGTGTGGTAGACGCCATCTTAGCGAGTGCCGAGCTCATGAGACAACTTGTTTTAAGCGTGGTTCTCAAGACCACTTTATTAGAGAATGCCCAAAGATGGCCGAAAGATATAGAGATCAAAGAGCAAGATCGGGTAATGTTCCCTCTAGGGGTAGACCTCAGAGAAACCTGAGTACGGAAGTGAGGAGTAAGGGTGCACCAAAAGAACAGACTGTGAGACCTGAGGGTAAAGCCCCGACGAGGACCTATGCCATTTGCGCTCATGAAGAGGCATCATTGCCTGATGTTATGACAGGTACATTTTCTCTTCATGAAATTTCTGTTATTGCCTTGATAGATCGGATCTACCCACTCATATATTTGCATGAAATTAGTCTCAAGCATAAACGTACCCATAAAGTCTATAGAATTTGTAATAAAGGTCTTAATCCTTTAAGCAAATGTGTGCTAGTAGACAGACTCAGTAAAGGTTGTCCATTGATGATTAGGGGTCATTGTTTTCTGGCTAATCTCATGCTATTACCTTTTGATGAATTTGCTATAATTCTTGGCATGGACTGGTTAATTACTCATGATGTGGTAGTGAACTGTGGTAGTAAATTTATTGGATTGTAATGTGAGAATGGTAGTACTCGTCAAGTTGAATCAGATTAATCAGAAAGGTTGCCAGTGGTGATTTCCTCCTTGGCTACTCAGAAGTGTATAGGAAAAGGGTATGAAGCTTATTTAGCTTTTGTGATGAACACTAAAGAGTCCAAGATGAAAATAGAGTAGGTGCGAGTAGTCTGTGAGTATCAAGATTCATTTCCAAAAGAGTTACCTGGATTGCCGCCAGTAAGAGAAGTTGAGTTTAGTATAGAGTTAGCTCCAAGTACCACTCCCATCTCTATTGCTCCTTATAGAATGGCCCCGACCGAGTTAAGAGAATTGAAAGTTTAGTTGCAAGATTTGACCGACAAAGGTTTTCCAGGACCTAGTCACTCTCCATGGGGCGCTCCTATGTTATTTGTTAAAAAGAAAGATGGCTCGATGAGGTTGTGTATTGACTACCAACAAGTTAATAAGGTAAACGTAAAGAATAAGTATCCCCTATCAAGGATCAACAATTTATTTGATCAGTTCTGAGGAGCCACTATCTTTCCCAAGATAGATTTGAGATCGGGATACTATCAACTCAGAGTTAAGGAGTCTGATGTGCCAAAGACTGCATTTTAGATGAGATATGGTCACTACGAGTTTCTTCTCATGTCGTTCAGTTTGACCAATGCCCCAACAGTATTCTTGGATTTAATGACTCGTATCTTCCGGCCGTACCTAGACAAGTTTATGGTAGTCTTTATTGATGACATTTTGGTTTATTCTCGTGATAAGGACGAGCATGCCAAGCACTTGAAAACAGTTTTGTAAACCTTATGAGACAAGCAGCTTTATGCCAAGTTTAGCAAGAGTGAGTTTTGGCTTAAAGAAGGTGGATTCCTAGGTCGCATCGTTTCAGGTGATGGCATAAGAGTCGATCTGAGTAAGATCTCCGTAATTATTGATTGGAAACTGTCGAGAAACATAATAGAGGTTAGAAGTTTCTTGGGTCTAGCCGGTTATTACCGAAGGTTTGTTAAAGGATTTTCTATGATTGCCACTCCGATGACCAAGTTATTACAAAAAGATGTCAAGTTCGAGTGGAACGAAATATGTCAATAGAGTTTCGAGAAGTTAAAGACGTTGTTGACCGAAGCCCGTATCCTAGTGCAACCAGAACCCGGGAAGGAGTTTGTAGTTTACAGCGATGCATCCTTGAATGGATTGGGCATGCTTATGCAATAAGGTAAAGTAATTGCTTATGCCTCAAGACAATTGACGCCTCGTGAAAAGAATTATCTGACTCATGACTTAGAGTTGGCCGCTATAGTGTTTGCATTGAAAATTTTGAGACATCACTTATACGGTGAGCAGTGCTGAGTATTCACGGATCATAAAAGCCTTAAGTATTTGATGACACAAAAAGATTTGAACCATTGAAAACGACGATGGCTCGAATTGCTAAAGGATTATGAGTTGGTCATTAACTATCACCCAGCGAAAGCCAATGTTGTGGCGGATGCTTTGAGCCGGAAGTCCATGTTTGCTTTAAGGGCCATGAATACACAGTTATCTCTATCAGATGATGGTTCAGTTTTAGCAGAGATAAGAGCTAGACTGATGTTCGTTCGAGAGATTCGCGAAGCACAATCAAATGATAGAGATTTGCAAGCTAAGAAAGCTTAGTGTGACTTAAGTACTGATTCAGATTTCCAGATTGATTCAGAGGGTTGCTTAAGGTTTTGAGAGCGAATATGTGTACCAAAAGATGATGAACTAATTCAGAGAATTTTATGCGAGGCCCATAATAGTCGTATGTCAGTTCACCCTGGCAGTACCAAGATGTATAATTATTTGAAAAAATGGTAATGGTGGTCGCATATAAAAAGAGATATCTCCGAATATGTTTCGAGATGTTTGATTTGCCAACAAGTAAAAGCAAAGCACCAAGTACCCTCCAGATTGCTGCAGCCTATAATGGTTCCCGAATAGAAATAGGACCGTATCACCATGGACTTTTAACGGGCTTACCGACAACTCCAAAAAAGAAAGGCTCCATTTGGGTTGTGATAGATAAGCTTACAAAGTCGACCCATTTCATACCTGTGCATATGGATTATTCACTTGATAAGTTAGTCGACTTGTACATTTCAGATATAGTGAGATTACATGGAGTACTATTGTCAATTATCTCAGATAGAGATCCAAGATTCACGTCATGATTTTGGAGAAAGTTACAATAGGCATTGGGCACAAAGTTAAACTTCAGTACTGCTTTCCATCCACAAACTGGCGGGCAGTCGGAAAGAGTAATACAAGTACTCAAAGACATGCTCAGATATTGCGTGTTAGAATTCAGGGTAGTTGGGAAAGGTATCTACAGTTGGTCAAATTTACGTACAACAACAGTTTCCAGTCAAGCTTGAAGATGGTGCCTTGTGAGACTTTATATGTAACACCTTGATTTTTAGGATTTTCTAGGATTTTTGCGTTTTGTTGAAATTTTGAAATTTGGTTGCTAAATTATAGAATTTATGTTTTAGGTGTGTTAGTGGGTCTTTAGGAGGCCCAAGCCTAAGATAAAACCTGGCAGAAATATCAAATTTTCGATTTAAAGTGAAGGGGACTTGGCTAAGTGGGATTTTAAGAAAAACTTAGTAAAATAAGACACAAGAGAACCCTTGGTACACTTAAATGCCTAAAAAAGTGGCATGTGGACTGAGTGCTAGGGCCAAGGTTCTAATTGCTTGATGAGCAGTATGGTGTTTTTATTTTGTACATGTGCTGGGCATGTGATGGAACTCAAGTAAAACTTTGCTAAAGAGAGTTTAAGTGGTTCTTGAGATTAGATCAGGTAGGATAAGGGATAGAATTTAGGAATTTTGAATAAGGCATGTGATGGTCGAATAAGGGGCTCTTAGGGGGAGACATTGCCGATTTGGTCACTTGGCTGTAGGGTGTATTCGGCTAGGGTAGTGGGCATCAAAATCCGTACTTGTTCTTTGTGTGCTGATTACTTCAAGGTGATTTGCGAGATTGGTTGGTTTTTCTTTTTGCCGAATTAGGGTATAGTGCCTTAGGGTTCTCTTTTTTTTCCTTCTCCTTTTCACAAAGAACCGAAACCTAAGCCTTCACATTTCTTTTGTGCCGTCTGATCATAACCAAACCCTCATCTCTTCTTTCATTCTCTTCTCTTCTCTTCTTTTGTTCCTTTTCTCTTCTAATTCTTCAAAGTTGAATCTATCAATCTCTTCCTCTCCTTTTCTTTCCTCATCTTCTTCTCCATCTTCTCTGCTTTGCCAATCATAAAACCCCTCCCATTCAACCTCCTTAGCTGAATACTCTTAAAAGCTGAAATCTCGAAAGACATTAGCATTGAGTCGATTTCTCCTTGACTGAAAAACCCTTACTCTTTTCTTCTCTTTTTACCGAATTTCATACCTTCAAAACCCCTAACCTCTGTCGACATCATCACTTCAGATCTATAACTTCAAACCATCTTCTTCTTCATCACATCAAAAGCCGAAATCACCATATTAACAGGGACTTGGTAGCGGAATCCTTAGATCTCTTGGATTCATTCTCTGCCGGTATTTAGAGGCTAGATCTACATTAGATCTAAGTTAGAATCAGGACTGGAATCCTTCTGGTTAAGAGAATCGTTGGTAAGTGCTCGAAACCTCTGATTCTATTTTTTAATTTGGGATTGAGGAAAAGCTAAAATCCCTAAACACATTAGGGAGGCTGTCGATTTTGGTAGAAGTGATGCTAATCTCGTGATGTGGTTTTATGTGTTCTTTGCTCACAAGAAAGGGTGTTTTAGCAAGGTGCAGTAAAGGTTAGAGACGTGGAAGCGACCTAGATCTAGATCTAGTAGTTAAAGATCAATAAGGTAAGTCGTAAGAATGCCTATTATGGCCGAATGTGGTAAGTGGGTATTATCTTAGTTATCATCGACTTGTAGACTAATACCTTTAGTGATCGATTGTAGGTTAATCATGTGGGAGATCTCATCGTAGTATTTCGCAAATCAGGTGTGTAAACAAACACCCTTCTATAGTATAAACCGACAAAAGCAAAAAAGCTGAAATGCCAAAATTCCAGAATTTCGTGCGCTTGTGAGCGTGCGAGCGCTCATAAATCGATTGGAAATAAAGAGATCTATAATCGACAATGGTAAGATGGACGAGTGTGCAATTTCGGGCACTTCGGTAATTTTGGGCCTCGATGGGCTGAAAATAGGCCCAATGGGCTTACGGGCCCATACGGGTGAAAGTAAGTGGTAACTGTGTTCTGGTATACTATAGGTTAAATTTGTTAAACTAGACTCAAAGTTTGGGCTAAACGGGCCAAAGTAGGTAAAGGACACTGTAGGGCCCATTAGGGGTTTTAGGGCCCAATAAGTAAAAACTGCTAAAATGGGCTAAGTTAACTACTGGGATGAAAGTTGGACTATTAGCAACTAAAATATGCATATAACCCTAAAAACTGGTATAATTACTGAAATACCCCTTAAGGGTGCAAAATTACTATTTTACCCCTAGGTGCAAAATGACTGTTATACCCTTAGGGCTAAATTTGACTGAAATGCATGTTTTACTGTTTCTGTTCACTGTATGCCATGGCGTGATTATTAGTTGCATGGGACTGGGTTTATTGATGGATGAACTGCTAAGTGGCATCACCACGTTTACTAAAAGGGGCTTTGCCTCGTATTACTGAAAGAGGCTCTGCCTCGTTATACTGTTAGTGGCTTGGCCATGATATCTGAGCATCTATGCTGCGACTGTGGTGTGTTAGGCTGGGTGGGTCGAGTTATTCCCCACAGGTGTGTTGGGCTGGTACGGGTGGTGTGTAGCAGATGGACTTAGGATGGGCTTGGGCTTTGCATACATGCATCACGCTGTTCTGTAATTGTTATGGGCATATGGGTCGCACTGATATCTGAATAGAGCTTTGGCCCAGTAACTGAATACTGAATAAGAGCTTCAGCCTAGTTTACTATATCTGGATAGGGCTTCAGCCCAGTTATTACTAAGACTGGTTAGGGCTTAGGCCTAGTGGACCTGAGCTGATTTGGGCTCTGGATGGGCTGCCTTTACACACTAAGTTTTCAAACTCACCCCTTTTTCTTCCATCCATGCAGGTGAGCCCTAAATTGTGGACATAGAGCTGGGAGGGATTCAGAGTGGCCACATGGACTGGACTGTTGATTTTATTAAATCTTTTATTTCCGTATTTATTTTTAATCATTTTTATTCTGGTTTTGGGTTTGTAATAAGGTTGCTCTAATTATTCTAATTTCTATTTTATTTATTTATTTCTACTATACCATAATTGTTTTGGATATAACTGTGCAAGTTTTTCTCAAAATTTATCAAATGTTTTCAAAATCAGTCACATGTTTCAAACAAGTAAAAAGTTAAATCTTATAATAAGGAATATCCCTAAAAATTGGTAATGGATAAGACATTCACAATTTAACCTGGACTTTCTCGTCAAATTTTAATAACAGTTTTGCAAAACTCACCCCAATCATAGTAACTACGTAACAAGGTAGGTCTGACGTTGATGTGACATATCAGACTTGGCCGTAACGTCTGGGCCGGGTTTGGGGTGTTACATTATATGGGTGTAAGTGTACAACGCCCTTGTATTGGACAGAACTCAAGGAGAATCAGATTCACGGAGTTGATCTAATCAAGGAAACAGAGGAAAAAGTAAAAGTGATCTGAGATTACTTGAAAGCTGCATCCGATAGACAAAACTTATATGCAGATTTGAAGTGAAAAGAAATAGAGTTTTGAGTTAGTGAAAAGGTGTTCTTGAAAGTCTCTCCATGGAAGAAAGTTCTTAGATTTGGTCGGAAGGCCAAGTTAAGTCCACATTTTATCGGATCTTATGAGGTCACCGAGAGGATAGGGTCAGTAGCCTATCGGCTAGCTTTATCGCCCGAATTGGAAAAGATTCACAATGTATTCCATGTTTCCATGCTAAGACGTTATCGATCAGACCCATCACATGTGATTACCCCTACTGAAATTGAGATCCAACTAGACATGACCTATAGAGAGGAACCGGTTAAGATTTTAGCCAGAGAGGTCAAACAGTTAAGAAACAAGAGTCTAGCTGTAATGAAAGTCTTATGGCAGAGACACCGGGTAGAAGAGGCAACACGGGAACCTGAGGAAAGTATGAAGAATCAATATCCCAACTTGTTTATCGGTAAGATTTTCAAGGACGAAAATCCCTAAGGAGGGAGAATTATAACAGCCCGAATTAGGGCCTAGTTAGAATAGTGGTTTCGAGACCACAAATCCAAAGTAGAAAATTCTATTTCTATGATTTATTATGAGTTATGGCAAGTTAGCTTAAAATTGAGGAAGTCTCAAGAAGGGAATTTTGTAAAAAAATTGGCTAATTTATCCTTTATGACTAAATTGTAAAAGATGTAAATTATGAGCTTCTAGAAGGTTTTAGTATGAAATAGCATAAAGGGAATTAGTAGGAGTCCTTCTTTGGCAATTAAGCCAATTTTAGGCATGGTGGACAAAAATGCCCATGGAAGAGAAAAATATCAAAGAAATGACATAAGGGCATTTTAGTCATTGGGTAAAATTAAGTAATGAAAAAAGGAAAATAAGACACAATTTTTGTCAACTTCTTCATGTAAGTGCCAAAAATTGGAAGGACTCCATAGCTAGGGTTTCTTTCATTTTCAAGCTCCAAGTAAGTGTCTCCAAGCCCCGTTTTTAATTCTCTTCGTATTTTTGAAGTCCTTGCAACATGAGCAAGCTAATTCTACCATTAATTTAAGCTAGGGTTTATATTCAAAAATATACCCATGCATGATAAGTAAGTAAAATGATGTATAGTGGTAGAAAATAAAGGTTTAAAGTGTAGTAAACACTTATTTCCTAGTGATTTTGCATGAAAGTCCCTAATAGGGACTAAATTGCAAAATATAGGAATGAGCAGTAAAAGTATGAAATTGTGTGCAATGTAGGCTTGTATGGACACTAGTAAGTGTCGGCTAGGCTTGGGTAACCAAGAGGATGGATCCATTTCATTTTACAAACCTAGGGACTATTTTGCAAATATACAAAAGTTTAGGGGTAAAATTGAAAATTTTGCCCAAGTGTCAATTATGAACTAATTAGACAATGTGGGTACTAAGCAAGTTAAAGTTTCCATTTTAGATTAAGAAACACGAAGCCCAGACCGAAACCGAGGAAAGAATAATATCGAGGACTAAACCAAGCAATTTCCCACATTTTGGACTCAAGGTAAGTTGTATGTGATAATTTAGCTTACTTTATAAATTCATTTAATGATGTTCTTAGGAAATATTGATATGAATTTCTATCTAGAAATGATGAAAAACATGAAAGAGAAATTACATGCAAGATTAAATGATACGAAGGATAACATAATCATGTCATGAATATTGTAGGTTTCGTATAATACCATGTCTAGGACATTGCATCGTCACTGAATAGAATTCCCATGTAAGACCATGTCTAGGACATGCTGTTGGCATCAAGATGCAATCCCCTATAAGACAATGTCTAGGACATGGCTTGGGCATCTGAGATGAGGACCTGTATAAGACCATGTCTGGGACATGGCATTGGCATCGATATATGAGAGTCAATGTAAGACCATGTCTGGGACATGGCATCGACTTGACGTGTGAGCCAGTGCAAGACCATGTCTAGGGCATGGCATCGGCATAAGAGTACGATCTCATGTAAGACCATGTCTGGGACATGGCATCGACATCGATATAAGGCCAGTATAAGACCATATCTGGGATATGGCTTCGGTTTCCATTTGAGATCCCATATAAGACCATGTCTGGGACATGTCATTAGCATCATTCTATGAGACTTGAATTATGGGTATCCTTCGGTATTCTAAAAAAGATCATTAGTTGAAAGGAATCCGAGTTGATAAATTCAAGAGAAAGGCTAAAGCTTTATATTGAGTGTTGCAGGTTCATAAATAAGAAAGTCTGAGTATTCGAAAGTACATCGCTATGAGAAATGCTACAAAATAAATACAAGTAAGATATGAGAATGAGAAAAGTATAAGAGTAAGTAAGATATATGCATGATATAAGCTAGAGAATGAGTAGTAATGCAAACAAGTAAAGAAGTACATGATATCTTTTCCTTTGCCTGTTTAGGCATATAATCCTTGAACTATGGCTTTATTATTCATGCAACTTACTAAGCATTTTATATGCTTACTCTATTTTATTTCCCTTCCCATATAGGTTAGTCAAATTGGCTCAAGGATCACTCGAAGTCAGAGTTCGCATTCACACTATCAAGCCAATTATTTTGGTATAACAAGAAAGTTCTCTTTTGTATGGCATGTATAGGATGATGTCCATTTTGTTAAGTGCCATCTACATGGCTAAATGTTTTGGTCATTATTGCTTTTGCGTCAAGTTGTAATGTCCTTTGGATATGGCCTAATGTTTCCTATGTATTATATACAAAATGGTGAATGTGTTCTCATGTTCCATAAAATTTAATGTATAAAATGTTATGCATGGATCGGTGTGATATTTGTCTTGTTTGAAGGTGGCAATAAGGCTTGGAAAATAGCCCAGTATTGTCCACACGGTTGGGCACATAGGCGTGTGTCACACATGGCCAGCCCACGGGCATGTTAGTAGGTCATGTGTCCCCTGCATCTTGATGCATAAAAACCTTGGATTCTAAAAATCTGGCACGGGCAGAGCACACGAGCGTGTGCCATGGCCGTGGGAAAATAATAGAATAGGCAGGTTCATGGCCAAGGGTCGCGACACTAGCGTGTCCTACCTCACACAGACGTGTGACCCAATTTAGGGAAAAAAAATTTTGAGTGTCTGGAAGTTCCTGGGTTGGTCCCGAAATTCCTTCTATGTATGTTTTGGGCCTCGTTGGCCCTTGTTGAGGTTTTTAAGAGTATGAATAATAAGTTTTGAAAGAAATAGAAAAGTCGTGACCCAAGTTTACGAGTTAAAGCTTAGTAACGCCTCGTACCCCATCCCAGCTTCGGACTCGGGTAAGGGGTGTTACACTTTATCTCAATAAATTTTTCTACTTCGCATTCGTGGTCCCGAAACCACTGTTTTGACTTGGCGTAAATCGAGCTGTTACAGAGTTTCTAGTGAAATCTTATCAAATACTAATTTATACAGTCTTTAAAACATAATGTCATGCAAGCAATTTAAGCAAATCAAAATGAAAAATCCCCAAAATAAAGTCCTATAAAGTTATTAAAACAAAATCAAATCAAAGTCCATAAAAATCCATAAAATGATATAAAGTCCATAATTTATTATAAAGTTCACTTCCGAGAGCATCACCGAAAATTCGAATACTAGTCTTAATTACGAGGATTACCTGAAACATACACATAAGATGGGTGAGCTTACACCTTTCACAAAACCCACCTTATACACGTGATATTACCATTTTCAAATTTAACACATCTAATCACTTCTCGCATTTCTCACGTAGTCATGCTTATAGTCGCATATTTCTCGATTTTACACATTTGCATGTAAACATGCTCACATTTTCATATATCACATAATATTAACTTTTTGTTCACTTTAGCATGTTTTAATATATTTTCATATTAAATCATGGATCTCATCACGCACATATATAACACATATTTAGACCATCACATATCAATAAAGCCATGTAGCACATAACATAAAGATGAGAGTTGCACATATATCATTGTCACATACATCAACACATCCCAAATCATAGTTTTTATGAACTAAGAATTTTAGGAACACTTACTTGGAATTTCCCTATGATGAGTTTTTCAACTTTACTTTGAGTACTTAGTGTACTCTCAAATAATTACTTAATAGCATTTTATTAAAAATAAAAGTAGCATATTATAATTAAATTCAATATTTAGATCTCACACCTTATATCAAAGATTCAATTGCCACAATTCTATTAGAAGAGGTTCGCTTGGATCTAAACTCGAATTTTAGTTATAGATCTATAAGATGTGTCTTATTACTTAAATATTAATAATCATCAGTTACCTACCCTTAAATAGAGAATTAGATTCGATGCATTTGTTATCACACTATAGATCTCTTTGATTGGAGTTATTTGGTCCTTCAAAGAGTATAGGAAAAAGTGCTTACACATGAAAAACAAATGTGTCTTAACACCATTCGGCTATGAGGAAAAACAATAGAGAGGAAAGAATGTTCCCATCATCCCTCATTCGCTGACACTGCTCAACAATACTACAAGATCGTTGATAAGTCTTGATAAAGGAGCAAAGAGCTTTAATGATCTACAAAAATATATGATTGATGAGTTTTGGTCACAAGATAAATAAAATAGGATGATTGAATCCTTATAAGAGATGGAAGAGATCTAAAGAGAAAGAAAAAAGAGAAAACTAAAACTCGTCGAAAAAATGGCGTCAGCGACGCTGACGGTGGTCTGATAGTGCTTCAATGAGGTGAGAAAAATATAAAAGAGTAGGAGGATTCAGTCACAATATTGAGAGAAAAGAGAAAAAAAAGGAGCGGTGGAGGAAAGTTTTTCTGTGATGGTTTGCGACGACTTACGGTGGCGATGAAGGGCAATGATTGAAAATGTAACACCTCAAACCCAGCCCAGACGTTATGGCCAGATCTAGTGTGTCACATGGACAATTGATTTCGCTTCGATCTTTTTAATAATTGTTCTGTTGACTTTAGCAAAACTGTATTACCCTTTTTAAAATAAGAAACTTGGCTAGTTTATAAAAACCCTATCCATTACCAATTGAAGTTTACTTTTAAAAGATCTTATTGTTGAATCATCATTATTAGGTTACCCATTTGTCACGTATTGTATGTTTTGAAAACGTTTGTTAAGTTTGAAATAAAAACCCGCGCAGACTAATCTATTGTTTTAAACAAGTGATGAATAAAAATAAAAGAAATACCAGAACAAAAATACGAGTGCCCTTATTATAACTTGAAACCCGAAAATTAAAGAGTACTAAAATAAAGTAAATTTAGGAAAATATAAAACCATAAAATAGTTCACGTGGCCACTCCGAATCCCTCGTAGCTCCAAGTCCTCTATGGTTGGGGGTCACCTACATGGATGGAAAAGAAATGAAGTGAGTTTGTGAAAACTCAGTGTGTAAGCTAACCCAACCAGTATTAGAGATCAGTTCAAGCATATACTGGGTCGAAGCCCTATTCAAATACAGTTTAAACTAGGCCTTGGCCCTATTTAGAAAACAGTGTGGCCTTGGGGCCATTATAGTATAGATCAGATTACAGTATTATATGCATGTATGCAAAGCCCAAGTCCAATCCGGCCCTACACACCACTCGTACCAGCCCTACACACCATGTGGGGAATAACTCAACCCACCTAGCCCTACACACCACAGTTGCAGTAGAGCTGCTTTAACAAAAATTTTGGCCAAGCCACCAAAATAGTAATACAAGGCAGAGCCTCTAATCAGAATACGCGGCATTGCCACTTTTAGTACTTCCTCCGTAATAATAACCCAACCCCATGCAAATCAAAATATACATGTCATGGTATACAGAAATCAGATGTAGTAGCATGCAAATCAGTCAACTTTTCTCTAGGGGTAAAATTGTCTTTTAGCACCTAGGGGTAAAACAGTAATTTTCACCTTTTAGGGGTATTTCGGTAATTTTTCTAGATTTTAGGGTTTTATGCTTATTACAGTCTACAAACATTTCTATCATCGTCCGAGCGACTTAATTAGCCAATTTCACTAATACAGAGTCTTCGGGCCCTAAAAACCCTAGTGGGCCCAACAGATCCCACAAGCTACTGTGGCCAACTAAGTCCAAATTTTACACATGTTTTAGCAGATCTAATAACCAGATTACTAGAATATACTTACAGCCTGCTTTCAACCATATGGGCCCGTAGGCCCATTGGGCGCAAACTCTGCCCATCAAGGACCAAAACCACCCAAATGCACGAAAATGTGCACAACAGTCTTGATGATCGTGAATACCAACCTTACCATTTCAAACCGACCCACGAGTGCTCGTATGCTCGCAAGCCCTCGAAATGCCGGCATTTCAGCATTTCGACTTCTCAGCTTTTGCCAATCTAGTCCACTAGAGGGTGTCGATTACAAACCTGATTTGCGAAATATGTCTAGATCCCGCGAGTGATCACCCTACAATGATTTACCCACTATGTTAATCCATAAAATAATTGAAACCATCATCAACTTACCCCATACACAATTGGCACCCACCAAGTAATTACCTATTTCTTACCTTACCAAAATCTAGCCCCAACTACTAGATTGCTTCCCTTCGTTCTATCACCAACCTTCTTCTACCTGATCCGTAATAACGAGCCACTAAAAACACCATTAACTACAAGAGTAAGGGGTTCAAATCGGCCTTACCAAACATAGACCCAAGATCCGATTAATACCTAGGGAAATGAGACATTCAGCTTTTCTTTAACAACTAGAACGAAACGGAAGAAAAACCTTACCCAAGTATTCGCTTGATTCCACTGCTATCCTCGAAGTCGCCTTACACAAAACCAAGTCCCGATCTCCTTTGGATCTACTCAAACCCGAAGATGAAGAAGAGATCTAAAGTTTTCGGCCAAAGGGCGAATGTTTGTAAATAGACAACAAGATTTGGCTACTAGGGAGAAAACGATAAAGGAGAAGAGTTTTAGGTTTGGTAATTTTGCTATGGAGGAATCGGCCAAAGAAGAGATCAAGTAAATTCGGGATTTCGGCTTTTAAACGAATAAAGTTGAGGAGAACAGATGATTCGGCTTATGGAGTAATCGGCCAAGGGAGAAATTGGCAAGTGACTTATTTGTTTCGGCTTTCGGGAGCAATTGGCTAGCAAGGCTTTGAGAGAGGTTAATTCACTCGGTGGAGAAAAGGAGAAGAAGAAGAAAGAAGAAAGGAGAAAAGTGAAAGGAGAAGAGAAAGAAGATAATAAGTTTGGCTTTGGAAGAAAAGAGATGAAAGGGTTCGGCTTTGTGTAAAACGAAAAAGGATAGGCTAACTACTTTCGAGATTTCGGCTTTCAGAATACTAAGAAAAGGAGAAAAGAAAGAACAAAGAATGAGATCACCATTGAAACTTACCTAATCGGCAGTATGGCTTCACCAAAACAAATCCCGAAAAGAACCAAAAAGAAGGGTATTCGGCACACTCCTACCCTTAATTGCCGAAAATGCATCCTTCTAAGGCCCTAGCTGAAATTACTCACCCAAGTCTCCCACAATCGGCCAACTTCTCCCCCTTTCAAAATTCCTCAATTTTCTCCCCTTATCCCTCCTTGATCCAATCTCATGAGTAGTTCAAACACCTCCCTTCAAAGTTTAGCATGAGTTCCATCACTTACCATGCACAAGCATTAAAAACAAAACAACGCCTTGCTCACCAACGGATTTAAACCTTAGCTCCTTCACAGCCTTCACACACCACCCCCTGTGCCACTTTAACACAAGCTTTCTTATGCTATAAAACCCCAACTTTTAATTAAAAGCCCACCTAGCTTAAGTCCATTCTTACCTAAGACCCAAAATTTAAAATTTTGCCAGAGTTCAGACTTAAACCTAGGCCTTCTAAAGGTCCACTAAATACACCCAACCAACAATATAACACATCCAACCAGGCAAAAAAATAAATTCAAGCAAAAATTCGAGAACCCAAAAAATTGAGGCGTTACAACTCTACGCCCTTAAAAAAAATTCGGCCTCAAAATTTTACTTGGTTCAAACAGATGAGGGTATTGTAGACGAATTGCCTCTTTTGGCTCCCACGTTGCTTCTTCTCTACCATGATTGCATCAAAGCACTTTCACGAAAGGAACTGACTTCTTTCTTAACTTACTCACATCACAGTCCAGAATTTGCACAGGTTCTTCCTCAAAAGACAAATCAAACCTAACTTCAATTTCCTTAACTGGTACAATGTGGGAAGGATCAGACCGATACCGCCTTAACATTGAGTCATGAAAGACGTCATGAATCTGGTGCAACTGTAGAGGTAATTCCAGCTGATATCCTACCGGACCCACCATTTTAGAACCCGATAAGGCCCGATAAACAGCAGACTCAATTTGCACTTCTCTCCAAACCTTAAGATCTTCTTCCAAGGCGAGACCTTTAAGAAAACCATATCTCCCACCGAGTATTTAATTTCCTTACGCTTCAGGTCATCATAAGATTTCTGCCTATTAGATGCCTCTTTTAATCGATCCCAGATCAACTTAACCTTATCTTCAGTATCCGCTATCAACTCTAGCCCAATAACTTGACGTTCTCCCAACTCTGTCCAACAAGTAGGCGTACGATACCTTCGACCATACAACGCCTCATATGGTGCCATTCGAAAACTCGCCTGATAACTATTGTTGTACTCAAACTCTACTAACGGCAAGTAATCTTCCCAACTACCTCGGAAATCCATAACACATCCTCTCAGCATGTCCTCAAGAACTTGGATCACCCTTTCCGACTGTCCATCCTTCTGAGGGTGAAAAGTAGTACTGAAGTCTAGCGGCGTACCCAACACCTCATGCAACTTCTACCAGAATTGACATGTAAACCTAGGATCTCGATCAGAAATAATCGAAACTGGCACTCCATGAAGTCGCACTATCTCTGCCACATACAACTTGGCAAACTTTTGAAGTGAGTAGTCAGTTCGGACAGGTATGAAATGAGCAGATTTAGTCAGCCTATCCACAATCACCCAAACTGAGTCTTTCTTGGTAGGCTTCAAGGGTAGCCCACTCACAAAGTCCATGGTTACCCTTTCCCACTTCCAAAGTGGAATCTTCACAGGTTGTAGAAGTCCAGAAGGTAGTTGATGCTCAGCTTTCACCTGCTGGCATGTCAGACACTTGCCCACAAATTTCGTTACTTCACGCTTAAGCCTAGGCCACCAATATAATTCTTATAGATCCTGATACAACTTATTCCCTCCAGGATACATGGCACAAGGACTGCCATGGGCCTCTCTTAGAATTGATTGCCTCAAGTCAAAGTCCCTCGAAACACAAACTCTTCCTTACAAACACAGAATTCCTTCACTGTTCAATCCAAAATCACAGGTCTCACCACTCTTAACTTGCTGAAATCGAGGGACCAGTGACTCATCCCCTAACTGTTTTTCCTTAATCTGCTCTATCCAGGTTGGTCTTACTTGTAATTCCGCTAACAAGCTACCATCGTCATACAGACTCAAACGAGCAAACATCCCTCTCAACTCAGTTACAGCTCTTCGACTCAGTGCATCAGCTACAACATTAGCTTTGCCTAGGTGACGCCAAAATATCATCTATGAAGACAACCACAAATTGGTCCAAGTAGGGTTGGAATACCCGATTCATCAAATCCATGAAGGCCGCTGGTGCATTCGTCAATCCAAATGGCATTACCAGAAACTCATAATGACTATACCGAGTCCTGAATGTTATCTTATGAATGTCTACCTTTTTTACCCTTAATCGATGATATCCAGATCGAATATCGATATTGGAAAATACAAAAGCTCCTCTTAGTTGGTCAAATAGGTCGTTGATCCTTGGCAGAGGATACTTGTTCTTAATCGTTAGGTTGTTCAACTGACGATAATCGATGCACATATGCATCGTCCCATCCTTCTTCTTCATGAACAGTACCAGTGCTCCCCATGGAGACACACTTGGCCTAATAAAACATTGATCCAGAAGTTCTTAAATTTAAGCTTTCAACTCCACTAACTCCTTCGGTGCCATCCTGTAAGGAGCGATGGACAGTAGAGCTGTTCCAGGCAACAAGTCGATTCTAAATTCGACTTCACGATTCGGAGGCAACCTTGGGATCTCATCCAGAAAAACATCTTGAAATTTTGTGATAGTTTTAACTTTTCCTACGATCAAACTCTCAGATTTAGACTAACTCACATCTCCAAAAATGCCTCGCAACCCTTGCGAATCACCTTTTCAGCTCTCAAAGCCGAGATAACGTTGGACAAGATATCTTTTCACTCCCCAATTACCGTTACCTCCTCATCCTCTGTGGTCTTTAACACCATCCGCTTGGCTGCGTAATCCAAAGTTGCTTGATGCTTAGCCAGCCAATCCATACCCAGAATGAGATCGAACTCTTCAAAGGGTAGCTCTATCAAATCCGCAGAGAAAATCCTACCTTGTATCTCTAAAGGTACGTCTTTAAAGGATTTGTCTACCCTAATCAAGTGACCCAGTGGACTTATCATAGATACCCTACTCACAGTTTTCTCAGATTGCATACCCAACGTCCTAAACACATCACAACCAACATATGAATGGGTAGATCTAATGTCAATCAGAGCAGTGCATGTTGTGCTAAAAATTAAAAACATACCAGTTATGACGTCAGGTACGTCTCCTTCCTCCCAGCGACGAGCAGCATAAACCAACACCGGCTGGCGTGCCTCAGCATTTCCAGCACCCCTCCCTGTGCCCTATATCCACGTCCATTTCCATTAGCGCCCCTAGTTTGACCTTGGCCTCTCGGTGGTTGTGGCCCACTTCTCACCGGTTGAGCAATCTTTAGTTCAGTAGCTTGCATCTGAGCCGGCCTCTGAGGACAATCCTTGACTCTATGATCCTTGGACCCACACCGGAAACATGCTCCAGTACGCTTCTAACATTCACCCAGATGCACTCTTCCACAATCCCCACAAGCTTGCGGTCTAACCATATTCACTGGAACTGCTCAAACCGGCTCGTCCACTCTAGCCCTTTTGACAGTCCTACCCACAGCACCCGAGGGTCCAGAATTCCTCCTGCATCCGTTTCGGTCTTTTTCACAGTTCTACCACTCCCTGCATTTCACCTCCTCAGTAATCTTAGCCTTTTTGACCAGAGCAGCAAAATCACGCTCCCTCTGCGGAGTAATTAGCACCCGTAGCTTATCCTTGAGGCCATCCTCAAATCTTCCACTATGTTCATACTCGGTAGCGACTATAACACTAGCATACTAGCTTAACCTTAGAAATTTAGCCTCATACTTCGCGATAGTCTTATTTCCCTGAATCAGATTCAGGAATTCCTTCCTTCGAGTGTCCATATAGCTCGCCACGACGTACTTCCCATTGAAGGCCGTCTTAAACAGCTCCAAAATCACCTGCTCAGTTGGGGTACCAACACTTACAGTGATCCACCACTGGTAGGCGTTATCACGCAGTAAAGATACTGCTCCTTTCAGCTTCTACTCCACTAAGAAGTCTAGATCATCCATGATCCGCTCCGTGGCCTCCAACCAATATTTGGCCACATTCGGGGCTACACCAGATACACCCCTAAAAATCTCCGCTCCATTAGCTCGGAGTCGTTCAGAATTAGATCCTCGATTTACAGTCCCAGTACTCGTTCTAGCAACCCTTTCCAGAACCTTCAACATCACCTGGGACAAAGCATCATCCCCTGCAACCCAATCATAGGACCCAGTCTTAGTTGCCAGTGGTGCTCGCACCTCCTCAACTGGCATATGTCTCGAAGATGAAAACCCAACTTGCGCACTACCTTGGCCACGTCCACGGCCTCTTCCACGTGCTACCCTCGTACTCATATCGTATTATCTGATTACGAATTTTATGAATTAGTTCACAATTTCAGTATTTATTACAGATGTCTTATGCATAAATAGTATTTTAGAGTTTTTTTGTTCTCACAAAATTGTGGCCTAGTTACAGTCTTAGTCTTCTAAAGTTTTTAGTTTTCCTATTGTCTCAGTCCTCTACAGTCTCAGTGTTGCCCTAACTACAGAATCTCAGTAGGGTCTTAGTACTATGGTAAGTTTTCAGTATCACAGTATCTTAATCAAATACAGTAAAGTAGAGGGTACTTACAGACTTGGTGCCGGAGATTCGATGTGCCACTCTTCAAAAACCAGATTCAAAAAAATAAGTTTTGTTGATGCTAAATTCTTTGAATAAACTTTGCTTCCAAAACCCTAGACTTTCAGTAGTGTGAAAACATTTGAGAAGAAAAATCAATATAAAAATGATTTTCTTAAGGAAATTTCCAAAATCGAATTTTGAAAATACAACTTTGGGCCTTAATTTAAATTCTATAAAATCATTTAGACCCAATACACAGTCGAGTTGTTGCAACCTGGCCCTGATACCCTAAATGTAACACCCCAAACCTGACCCAGACATTATGGCCAGACCTGGTGTGTCCACAGACAATTGATTTCGCTTCGATCTTTTTAATAATTGTTATGTTGGCTTTAGCAAAACTGTATTACCCTTTTCAAAATAAGAAACTTGGCTAGTTTATAAAACCCCTATCCACTACCAATTGAAGTTTACTTTTAAAAGATCTTATTATTGAATCATCATTATTAGGTTACCCATTTGTCACGTATTGTATGTTTTGAAAACGTTTGTTAAGTTTGAAATAAAAATAAAAGAAATACCATGTAACACCCCAAACCCGGCCCAGACGTTACGGCCAATTCTGGTGTGTCACATCAACAACGAAATGATTATGTACCTTAGTTATTGCAATTAGGGTGAGTTTTGCAAAAACCATTTTTATAATTTGGGAAGAAAATCCAGGTTTAGTTTGTGTTCATCTTATCCACTACCAGTTTAAAATTCATTCTGTTATTGAATCATGTTCGTCAACTTGTTAACCATTTGTTACAAGTGTTTGTTTTGAAAACCTTGATTAATTTTATAAAAACTTCAAACCATTTCAAACAAATTTTAAATAAGGAATTAAAAACCCAAATTAAAATACTTAAAGAGCGGCATTATTACAAACCTAAAACCAAAATGAAAAATAATTAAAAATAAATAAGAAAACAAATAGCTTAAATAAAAACCAACAATGCAGTCTACGTGGCCACTCTGAATCCCTCCAGCTCTAATTCCACCAGTGTAGGGCTCACCTGCATAGATGAAAGGAAGGGGTGAGTTTGGAACCTCAGTGTGTAAAGAAAGCCCATCCAGAGCCCAAATCAACTCAAGCTTATTGGGCCTAAGCCCTATCTAGTCTCAGTAATAACTGGGCCGAAGCCCTATTCAGTAACAAGTTATCTAGGCCTTAGCCTTATTCAGATACCAGTGCGGCCCATAGGCCCATAACAGTAACATAACAGAATAATGCATGTATGCAAAGCCCTCATCCTATGTCCATCCGCTACACTCCACCCATACCAGCCCTACACACCATGTGGGGAATAGCTCAACCCACCCAGCTCTACACTCCACAGTCGCAGTATAGCCACTCAGATAACGTGGCCAAGCCACTAACAATATAACGAGACAAAGCCCCTTTCAGTAAAACGAGGCAAAGCCCCTTTTCAGTAAACGTGGCAATGCCACTTGCACTTCCTCCATCGATAAACCCAGTCCCATGCAACACATAATCATGTCATGGTATATAGTGAACAGAAATAGTAAAGCATGCGTTTCAGTCAAATTTAACCCTAGGGGTATAACGGTCATTTTGCACCTAGAGGTAATATAGTAATTTTCCACCCTTAAGGGGTATTCTAGTAATTATTCCAATTTTTAGGGTTTTATGCACCTTTCAGTTATTAACAGCCCAATTTTCCATCAAGTAATTTATCTAGCCCATTTATCAACCTTAGAGCTATTAGGCCCTAAAACCCCTAATGGGCCCTACAGTGTCAATTAGCAATTTTAGCCCATTTAGCCCAGATTTTACTACCGGTTTAATAGCTTTCACCTATAGAACTCCAGAACTCACTTACCATCAATTTTCACCCAAATGGGCCCGTAAGCCCATTGGGCCTGAATTTAGCCCATCGAGGCCCAAATTTACCGAAGTGCACGAAATCGCGCACTCACCAATTTTACCGATTTTGGCATTTCAGCTTTTCGACTTTTGTCGATTTAGTCTACTAGACGGTGTTTGTTTATACACCTAATTTGCGACGAACGTTTAACGAGATCTCCCACGCGATTATCCTACAATCGCCCACTACGATATTATATTACAAATCAATGATAATCAACACAATAATCACTTACCACATTCGGCCACTATGAGGCTCTATTAACAACTCACCTTGCCGATCTTAACTACTAGATCTAGATCTACCAGTCGCTCCAATGATCCAAGCCTTCAATCAGTACCCTTTAGTCGACACTAGCACAAAACAATCCAAAAAATAAGGCCAACAGAGCCTCTAGTCCCAATCGACAGTCAACCTACGTAGTGGTTTTCGGCTTTTCCTTAAATCCTGAAATAACAAATGGAAAGAAAGAATCTGAATACTTATCGAAGATTTACTAAACAATAATGCTTCCAATCCCGTATCTAACTCAGATTTGATGCAGATCTAGCCTCTAAACTCGAGCAGAGAGTGAGAATAAGAGATCTAAGGGTTCGGTTTCCAAATCACTATGAGTATGATGATTATAGCTTTTATGGAAATCGATCAAGAAGAAATCGACTACTAGGGTTAATGTTTTGGGTTTGAAAGAAGATCACTAGAGATAAGGGTAAGATTCGGCTCTTGCAAGACTTAAATGGAAAGAAGAAATAGTTTTGATTAATGAGGTATTTGACAATAGTGGATTTAGTTTCGGCTCTTTATGTAATCGGTAATAAGGGTGGAGAAAAGAGATTGCTTCAATTGAATTTGGCTTGAGAAGAAGATAGAAATGAAGGAAAGTGGGTTAGACTTCTATGGAAATTAAAGAGAAAGGAGATGAAAGTAAAGAGGAGAGGAGAAGAGAAGAGTAGATTCAGTTGTAGAAAAATTGGTACAAAGAGAGTATAGAGGCCTAGGTTTCGGTTTCTAGCAAAAAGGAGGAGAAGAAAAAGAACCCTAAGGTACTATACCCTAATTTGGCAAGACAGAAGAGAGGCCAAAACAAATCTCGAAAGGTCTTACACTAAGCATTCGGCACACACTAACTCCACTTGCAAAAATTGAATCCTCAAAACCCAATCCCGAATTTGCTTCCAAGACCCCCACAATCGGCCACCACCAACTCCCATTCAAATTTCCTAAAATCTCTTCCTTTTATCCTCTTTGATCAAATCCCATGAACATCTCAAACTCCTCCCTGTAGAGTTTCACTTGAGTTCCATCACATGACTGGCACATGCAACAAAAACAAAACACCACCTTGCTTACCATGCAACTTGAACCATGGCCCTTGCACTTGCATCCATACGCCACTTTTTTAGGAACTAAGTGGCGCCACATTGCCACTTTACGAAGGGCTCACTTGAGTCTTATTTTACTCACATTTTTATTAAAAGCCCATATAACCAGGACACCTTCTCTTTAAATCCAAAATTTGATAATTCAATCGGGTTTTAACTTAGGCTTGGGTACCGAATATGTATAATAATAGAGAATGTTTAATTTGATATGTGTTTAAATAGCCAAAAATGAAAGTGACGTATGTTTCATGTGTATGAGATTATTGGTATTTTGATTATAAAAGATGTTTGCTAAAATTTAAAAGGGAATGTCGAATGTTAATTTGTTGTGAGAAATGATTCAATTTGGTGATAATAGAAAGGTCAAAAATGACACATAATGTGTATGACTTTTACTATGATTTATATGTGCGAGAGCCGAATATATTTATGAGATAATGCTTGAATAGTTGAGTTGGAACAAGTTAAAAATTTGTATAATTTAGCTCAAGAGCAAAGAGACACAAATTCAGATAGGGGGAAGGCGAAACTAGTTGATTAGCCGATCCGTAGTTGTTCGATAAAATCTAAGGTAAGTTTTAAGTATTTAAACATATGTTACTTGTGAATATGTCATGATATGTTATGAAAATTAGACATCTTTTATTTTTTATATATATATATATATGCATATTGCCGAATGGTATGTATGAAAAGGAAATAAAGTAATTTGTATGGCTATATTACCGAATGTTATATACATGAAATGGAAAATAAGTAGTTGATATATGTACATTATCGAATGGTAAACATAAAATGGAAATGTGATGGTTGTTGTGTTTATATTGCCGAATGGTAAGTTAAGAAATGAGAATGCGATAGACATTATGTAATTATATTTGAACGATACAAAGATCTTAATGATGTGTTGTGTTACATGGAAAGGAAAGTATATGATTCGATATTTGAAACCGTGTGGTTTGGTTATCGTGATGAGTTATTTGGGCCTTTGGCCTAGCGAGCTATAAGCTGGTGTTATTATCGGGCTTCGAGCCTAGCAGGCATAATACCGGTGAAGAAATATCAAACTTATAAAGTCTAGCAGGCTTAGTGCCGGTGATGAACTAAGGTTTATACCTAGCAGGCTTCGTGCCGATGATGAACTTAGGTTTATACCTAGCAGGCTTTGTGCCGGTGATGAGCTTGAGATTTTACCTAGCAGGCTAATTGCTGGTGAATTAATAAAAGTCTAAGACTATGAGATCTTGTACTAAAATGGTAATTGAATTTGTTCAGTACATTAAGTTGTTTAGGTACGTATTATGTATTTATATACGTGAGAATGACCTGAATTGAATTATGAATGTGTAATGAAAAGTGTTTGTGAAGTTGTTATAAGCATATATATATATGTACATTCGATCATTGTGGAATTATATAAGAAAATATATGTGATATATGTGACTACGATCATTGAAAGTGCATGTGGATATGATATGGTAAACTTGTTGGATTTAATTGAATTAAAGTTGGCATTGAAGCATTAAAATGCTTATGACTATTTGAATTCAAAATTAAATGAAATAATGTTATATGTGCATATATGTGATTATGCAGATTCAGTTAAATGGCATTATACTGAGATAATGCTCTATGTGATTTTGGAAAATTGTTTATAAAGGATATTCCAAATTACAAGCTGGTATAATGAATTGAATACATATTTGAATAATGTGTATAAGTGAGTTTAGTTGTTTAAATTACTTAAGACTTACTAAGCTAAATTGCTTACTGTGAATACTTGTGTTCTGTTCCTTTTTATAGATCTCAGTTGAAAGCTACGGGCTCGGGGATTCAAGTTCAAAGTCAACCACACTAACTTCTCTATATTTTGGTACTTTAAAGGATTTTATAATTCAATGATGGCATGTATAGGCTTAACTCTTTTGAGAACATATTAGGTTTCGAAAGTGTATAATTTGGTCATCTTTTGAATGAATGATATTTTGGGTTATGTATATAATCAAGCTATACGAAAATGGCTTGCCTATTAAATAAGTATGAATGCATGATTTGATGAAATTATGTGATTGATCACTTATAGGTTACAGTAAGTTGTGAAATAGGTAATCTTTATCCTTATTCGAATGCTTTGAGAGAGTTCATTGGTTTTGTTTTTTATCATACGAATTAGAAAATGGATCATTGGCTTCCGATAGTTTTATATTCAGTTATAACCTTAAGAAATTTCCTAATGAATAGTATAAATTTCGCATGTTATACAATCGGTCTATAGTGTATTTGTTCAATCGTATGCAAGTACATATTTTATTGATTATGCTTTACTTTGCTTGGTATATAAATTTGGATTTTGGTTAGATGAAATGCTCATTTGAATTATGCATTTATTTTTTCGGGTATGATTATGAAATGATGTCAAGTGCAAAGTAACATGTGAAATGATTTGTATATGTGAATTGATTATAAAAGTATGAGTGAAAAGGTTTAGTAAAGGAGATTCTTTTATTTATGCATGTTTACTATTGAATGTCTAGTCTGAACTGCCTTCGGATCTGTAATGCCTCGTAACCCTAATCTGGCGACGGATACGGGTTAGAAGTGTTATATTTTATTGGTATCAGAGCTACGGTTTAGTCTATTCTAGGACTAACGTAGCATGTGTGAGTCTAGCCATACATGCCATTATGTGATAATATGATAGTGTGATGACTTCTGACAATTAAAATGTGTTTTTCGTATAGTAAATGAATCTCGATCCCGATCGAGCCGTGGCAGACGATGTTGAGAGTGTCGCGCCTGCTCCCGCGCAAGGGACAGCGCCGATTGATTCTCAGCCAAATACCAGTAATCGAGATGATGGGATGAAACAAGCCTTTTACGCTATGATGAACGATTGGTTCACTCAATATATTCGAACTAATTTGGCTGTTCCACAACCCCCACCCCCAAATAATCCACTTCTGATACCTGTCGTGCCTCCTGTGACCTATCCGTTGAGATCGAGCAAGCCTTCGGTTGATAAAATTAGAAAATATGGGGCTGAAGAGTTTAGAGCTACTGTTGGTGATAATGCTAAGCGAGCTGAGTTTTGGCTAGATAATACTATACGTGTTTTCAATGAACTATCATGTACACCTGATGTGTGTTTGAAGTGTGTTGTGTCTCTGTTACGTGATGCTGCCTATCATTGGTGGAATACCTTAGTTTCGATCGTACCGGGAGAGCGAGTCACTTGGGAATTCTTTCAGACAGAATTCGTAAAAAGTATATCAGCCAAATATTCATTGACCAAAAACGCAAAGAGTTTCTTGAGCTTAAGCAGGGCCGAATGATAGTGACAGAGTATGAACGAGAGTTTGTAAGGCTTAGTAGATATGCCCCTGAGTGTATCTCATCCGAAGCTATCTTGTGTAAACGCTTCAAGGATGGGTTGAATGAAGATATCAAACTGTTAGTAGGTATTCTGGAAATTAAAGAGTTTGTAGTACTTGTTGAGCAAGCTTGCAAAGCTGAAGGGCTCGGAATTGAGAAAAGAAAAGTTAAAGCTGGGGCTAGAGTGTTCCGTAAGAGATCTTCAGGGAAAACTTTCCAGCAGACATCGAAGAAATTTCGAGATGAATCGGGCTGATCCAAGAATACTTCGGGCTATTCCAGACGAGATCGTGATCGACCTCCTGTAAGTACACGAGCTACCTCTGTTGCTAGTGTTGGCAATGATCACCAAGATAGATCAGAGTGCAAGCATTGTGGTAAATGGCATTCAGGGAGTTGTAGATTGCCTGACCGCTCCTGTTTTAAATACGGATTAGCTGATCATTTTATTAGAGATTGTCCGAGATTAGCGGAGCAGAATACTAATCCGAGTGGGAGACCTAATAATACTGTAGCATGAGGTAGACCACCTAGACATACGGGTAATGCTAGTGGCAGTCAGAGAGGGACTAAAGATACGGTTGTTTGATTTGAGGCTCTGCACCTACCAGAGCTTATGCCATATGCGCTCGTGAGGAGGCTTCTTCTCTAAATGTTATTACCGATACTTTCACTCTTTTTGATACTGATGTTATTGCCTTGATTGATCCCGGTTCAACTTATTCCTCTGTGTGTGAAACTTTGGCATCCAGTAAGAATCTACCTGTTGAGTCTACTGAATTTGTGATTCGGGTGTCTAATCTTTTGGGCCGTTATGTGTTAGTGGATAAAGTATGCAAGAAATGTCCCCTAATGATCTGAGATTTTTGTTTTCTGGCTGATTTGATGCTATTACCTTCTGATGAATTTGATATCATTCTCGGTATGGATTGGTTAACCGTGCATGATGTGGTAGTGAACTGCAAACGAAAGACAATTGACTTGCGATGTTCGAATAATAAGATAATTCGGGTTGAGTCTACCGATTTGAACAGGTTACTGGCAGTAATATCTTCGATGTTGGCTCAGAAATATGTGAAAAAGGGTTGTGAAGCTTATCTTGCATATGTTCTGGATACCAAAGTATCAGAAAGAAAACTTGAAACTGTACCCGTGGTTTGTGAATATCCGGATGTATTTCCCGAAGAATTTCTTGGGTTGCCACCTGTTCGAGACGTAGAGTTCGGCATAAAGCTAGTACTAGGAACGACTCTGATTTCGATAGCTCCGTATCGTATGGCACCAATTGAATTGAAAGAGTTGAAATCTCAATTGCAAGAGTTGACAGATAGAGGCTTTGCTCGACTGAGTTTCTCACCCTGGGGTGCACCAGTGCTGTTTCTGAAAAAAGAAAGACGGAACCATGAGAATGTGCATCGATTATTGTCAACTTAATAAAGTAACGATAAAGAATAAATATCTGTTGCCGTGAATTAATGATTTGTTTGTCCAATTAAAAGGAGCTTCAGTATTTTCGACGATAGACTTGAGATCGGGTTATTATTAGTTGCGAGTTAGAGACTCTGACGTGCCACAAATTTCTTTTAGAACAAGGTACGGGCATTACGAATTTTTAGTGATGCTGTTTGGGCTCACTAATGCCTCTATGGTTTTAATGGACATAATGAACCAGATTTTTAGACAGTATTTAGATCGATTTGTAGTTGTGTTTATAGATGACATTTTGATCTATTCACGCAACGAAACTGAGCATGCCGAACACTTGAGATTGGTGTTGCAGATTTTACGAGACAAGCAGTTGTACGCAAAGTTCAGAAATGTGAATTCTGGTTGCGTGAGGTCATCTTTTTGGGACATATTGTATTTGCATCAGGTATCAGGTTGATCTGAGCAAAATTTTAGCTATACTTGATTGGAAACCGCCTAGGAATGTTTCGGAAGTTTGGAGCTTTTTGGGACTTGCCGGGTATTACAGATGATTTGTGAAAGGTTTCTCAATGATAGCAACACCGTTGAAAAAATTGCTTCAGAAGATGTCAAATTCGAGTGGTTAAAAAGGTGTCATAAAAGCTTTGATCAATTGAAAGCCCTTCTGATCGAAGCTCCAGTGCTAGTTCAACCAGAACCTGATAAAGAATTTGTGGTTTATAGTGATACCTCTTTGAACGGTTTAGGCTGTGTTTTGATGCAAGAGGGTAGAGTTGTTGCGTATGCTTCGAGATAGTTAAAACCTCACGAGAAAAACTATTCGACTCATGATCTTGAATTAGCTGCTATTGTTTTCGCTCTGAAAATTTGGCGTCACTACTTGTTCGGAGAAAAATGTCACGTTTATTTCGATCATAAAAGCCACAAATACTTGATGACTCAGAAAGACTTGAAATTGAGATAACAACGGTGGCTAGAATTACTGAAAGATTACGAGCTTGTCATTGATTATCATCCGGGAAAAGCTAATGTGGTTGTTGATGCTCTTAGTCGAAAATCACTGTTTGCTCTGCGAGCGATGAATGTACATTTTTCTTTATTCACTGATGATGTGTTAGTAGCGGAATTAAAAGCAAAACCAATATTGATGCAGCAAATTCGAGAAGCCCAGAAAGTTGATAACAATTTGATCGCAAAATGAGCTCAATATGATTCAAAAGAGGATTCAGAGTTTTTGATTGATGATGATGATTGTTTGAGATTCAAAAATCGATTTTGTGTTCTGAGAAATTCAGATCTTATTCCGATGATTTTGAATGAAGCTCATAGTAGCCGAATGTCAGTTCATCCTGGTAGCACGAAATTGTACAATGATCTGAAATGTCAGTACTGGTGGCATGGTATGAAAAGAGGCACTTCTGACTTTATTTCGAAATGTTTGATATGTCAACAAGTGAAAGCTGAACATCAGGTGCCTTCGGGATTACTACAGTCGATTATGATGCCTGAGTGGAAATGGGATCGCGTTACGATGGATTTCGTATCTGTTTTACCATTGACATCGAGCAAGAAAGATGCAATCTGGGTTATTATTGATAAATTGACAAAGTTGGCTCATTTTATTCTCGTTCATACCGATTATTCACTCGATAAGCTAGCTGAATTGTACATTTCTCAGATTGTAAGATTACACGGGGTACCTACTTCTATCGTTTCAGATAGGGATCCCAGATTTACATCGCGATTTTGGAAGAAATTGCAAGATGCGTTGGGTACCAAGTTGCATTTTAGCATTGCTTTCCATCCCTAAATAGATGGTCAGTCTGAGCGAGTTATTCAGATACTCGAGGACATGTTGAGATGTTGCGTCCTTGAATTTAGTGGCTCGTGGGAACGATACTTGCCTGTGGTTGAATTCGCATACAACAATAGTTTTCAATCGAGTATCAAGATGGCACCTTATGAGGCTTTGTACGGTCGTAAATGTCGTACATCGTTGTTTTGGACTGAGCTCAGTGAGAATAAGATATACGGGGTTGATTTGATCAAAGAGGCTGAAAAGAAAGTAAAAGTGATTCGTCAAAGTTTGAAAGCAACATCAGATCGTCAAAAATCGTACGCAGACTTGAAACGAAAAGATATAGGGTATCAGATTGGGGATAAAGTGTTTCTAAAAGTTTCACCATGAAAAAAGGTACTCAGATTCGACCGTAAAGGCAAATTGAGCCCGAGATTTATCGGACCGTATGAGGTTTCAGAATGCATTGGGTCAGTTGCGTACAGATTAATATTGCCACCCAAACTTGAAAAGATTCACAATGTTTTTCATGTTTCGATGCTTAGACGATATAGATCCGATCCCTCACATGTGATTAGTCTGTCAGAAATTGATAATCAGCCTGATTTGAGTTATGAGGAAGAACCGGTTCGTATTTTGGCTCGCGAGGTGAAAGAACTGCGGAATAAGAAAATCTCATTAGTAAAATTATTGTGGCTCAAACACGGGGTCAAAGAAGTGACTTAGGAGCTTGAGGACTCAATGAAAGAATGTTATCCAACCTATTCGCCGGTAAGATATTCGGGGACGAAAATCCCTAAGGTGGGAAGGGATGGGACAACCCTATTTTGACCCTAATCGAAAAAGTGGTTTTGGACCATGAAACCGAGAAAAAAATAAAAAATATATATTTAAATATTATTTTCCAAGTTTATATTATGCAAATTACCATACGTGAAAGTTTTACGCTTTAATTTTGTTATTTGAATGTTGAATTATCTACAAGGGCTTATTTGCATAAAAGAAAAATTAAGTGATAATTGTGTGAGTATTGAATTGTTGATGTTCTTTTAGCATGAGGGATTTAAGATGCAATTAGACCAAGGAAAAATGGCATGGACATGTTCGGCCCTTACTTAGTGGAAATGGAGTAAAATTATTAAGGCTATAATGGTTATCTAATTATTATTATATGTGTTAGCTAAAGAAAATATGAAAGAAAGCCATTATTCTCTCTTGATTTTGCCGAAACAATTAGTAAAAGAAAAAGAAAAACACCAAAGGGTTCGGCCATGGTTAAAGCTTGAATCAAAGGTATGTTTGAGTAGATTTTTGCAAAATGTTTATGAAATTAGCATGGTTAATGCATTGCTTAGTTAACCCATGGCTTAAATTCTTAAATTGATGATTATATGTGCATTCGGCAAATTGTTCTAAGTTGTGAAATGGTGCTAAATATTGGTAGTTATGCTTAGATGTTAAAAATTGTTTATACAATGGTCATATGAGCTTAATATAATTGAATAGGTTTGTGATAGCCCTAATTCGACCCAAATTGGGAAGTGGTTTCGGGACCGCTAAACCGAGTCACGAAAATAAATGAGTAAAATATTCTATGTCTAAATTATATGATTAATATTTGTGTGAATTTTGAATATTTGAATTATCATATTAAATGTGAAATTAGGGATAAGGACTAAAGTGTGAAATTTATAAACCATGATAGACAAATTAAAATGATTAAAATTTGCAAGACTTTAAACATGGGGACTTGCATGTCAATTTGGCATTTTCTTCACATAGTGGCCGGCCATGCAACTTTTAGTGATAATTTTGGCATTTGTTTTTTTTATATTAAGAAAATGTGGGATTGGTGGTTAACATTAGCTAATAAAATAATAAGAAAAAGGGGTGATAATATCAAAGTGGAGTGTTCAATTCCTTTCTCCATTGCCGAATATCTAAGAAAAGGGAAAGGAAGAGAAGTGAGGCATTCGGCTCTCTCATTGAAAAATTAAGGTAAGGTTCCTTGGAAATTTCTTTTGAAATTGTGAATTTTAATTGATCTTTGGGTTCTTGATACAACCCACATGTGAATTTTTGCAATTTGGGTTATGTAGGCATTCGGCTATGGCTAAGGAATGTTAAAAATTTTTGAATAATTGTTATATGAATTTTATGATAGAAAATTTATGAGATTTTGAGATCCTAAGTTAATTTATGATCTAGAGCCTTATATGACTTGATTTCTTGAAATGGATTTTCGGCAATGGTAGGAAGCTTATAAAGGGTGAGTGTTGGATGTTACAAATTGATTTCTTTGATCATGAATTGAGCTTGAAATTGGAAAAAAAAATTTGTATTAAGAATGATTATAAGGACCTTGTGTCATTCGGCCCTTAACATGAATGCATTCTTGACTTTTAAAAGTGAATAATTCATTCAGCTAAGGCAATGTAGTATTTGGTAAATTGTAGTATTAAGTTAAGTTTTGAATGTCTAATACTATAAAATGGAAATGGCGAATTTTGTGGTTAAAGAAAAATTTTAGTTATATGTGACTAAATGGATATGTAGTCTCGGCTTGTTGATAAAAATGAATTTAGATATGCTTGTTAATGGCCGAATATGGGCTAAAAAGTGTGAAATGTTGTTTTTAATATTAGGCTTAAAATTATATGCACAATGAAATGAAGTGTAAAATTTTTCATGCACCCCAAAGGTATACTTGTATTCGGTTTTATGGTTTTTAAAACGGGAAGGAGAAGATACGTATGTGGTTAACGGGGAATAGTTGTCGTATGCTTATATACAATGTTGGAAGATTTACCTAGTTGTTATAATGCTTTAAGATTCGGTTGAGTACTAGATTGTTCATAAGATTAGGAAATTTTTTGTTGATTTTAGTGAGTCGGATTAAAGGACCATGCTTCTAACGTCCCCACGCCCGAGACCGTCGCCGAATTCGAGTTTGAGGTGTTACTAAACTTAATTTATCATTAAACCAACTTTACATCGTTTATTTTAATTTTCGGAATATGCAGAATCTCTGCGTCATGATCTCTAAAAAAATCATATCTCGAGTTACGAAACTCGAAATCAAGATCCGTAAATTTTCCCTGAATCTAGACTCATATATCTATTCATAATTTTTTTTATAGAATTTTTGGTTGGGCCTATTTGTACAGTTTATTACTTACATTTACCCCTTTTTCAGGACTTGACTGCACTGACCTCTGTTTACCACGAACAACTTTTCTCTCTGTAAAAAATTCATATGATTATGCCGTTTCCTTATCTTGAAACTAGACTAACTCAGGATTCTGTACATATAAAGTACACCTCTTAAATATTTTTTTACAATTTATAGTGAATTTTCAAATTTAGAACAGGGGAACCAGAAATTGTTCTGGCCCTGTCTCACTAAAACTCAAATATCTTATAAAATATAATCCCTTCACCTATTTCGCTTCTTCCATTTGAAAGTAGACATAATAAGCTTCAATTTCATCACTAATCCATCACCAAATTCTATTTCTATGATTTTTAGTAAATTTTCAAACTCACATCATTGTTGCTGCAATGTTCTGTTTTATGGCTAATTTTATTTTCATAAAAGCTTTCATGTACTAGATAACCTATTATCCTTCCATGACATCAAACATAATCTATATTAGTCATTTCAATGACTCATCATTATCAAGCATTTCCTCAACCAAAACACCACCATATCACAAGATTATTTACACAAAGTAGATATATTGCTATACATGCCATACTAAGTTTTACAAGCCATTTACCAAAAAGTCCTTCGGATAGTGTGAACGAGCCTTCGACCTATCCCGATTCTCGAGCCGGCTTGTCCAAAACTACAATGAATGAAAAGGAGGGAGTAAGCATAAATGCTTAGTAAGTTCACATGCAAATAACAAGTAACATAACAAAATCATTATACCAAACAACATTAGCATAGCATCACCAAAACATATGTCACAATTCTAATTATCATACTTCATCTTACCACATTTTTGTTGTTGTGTCGAGATTCAACCCGAGGGTTAAGTACATACCTGTCCAATATGGCCATTTCTCAACATTACCGAATTGTCACTTACATCTTGAGTGTCTTCCCATTTCACTTGAATTTTACCCGTTGAACACATTGGAATACAACTCGGATACACGGATCATTTGCACATAAGTGCTATATATGTAATCAATCAATTATGTAACCCGCCCATAAGCGAACTCGGACTCAACTCAACGAGCTCAGGCGTTTGCATCCATAAGTGAACTCGGACTCAACTCAACGAGTTCGGATGCCTAGTTACATTTCACGAACTCGGACTCAACTCAACGAGTTCGGATATTCGCATCCATAAGTGAACTCGGACTCAACTCAACGAGCTCGGATGCCCAACCATCCTAGTGATATGTCAGTTGTATCCTAATCCATTCCCAAGGTTCAAACGGGATTTTCCTCAATCACACATCCTTGCCGTCTTCCACAGAATACCGAAACCAATACTCGGTAGCCATTTATATTTAACAAGTAGCACATATAATTTGCATATTGTTCAAAAATAACCACAGAGCATATATTTCATGATAAAAACCAGCATATCATATAAATAACATCAATCAACTTAAAAATAACAATTATGTTACATTATTTACACATGAACTTACCTTAGTACCAAAATACAAATATTTTGCAATTTAGACTGCAATCTTTTCTTTTCCTCGATTGAGGTCGATTCCACGTCTTTCTTGCTCTAAAATAACACATTTAGCTTGTTTAATACTCACATTTTCAAATTAGTCCTTAATTCAAATTTTGGCAAAATTACAATTTTGCCCCTAAACTTTTGCATATTTACACTTTTGCCCCAAAGCTCGGAAATTAAATTTCATTTCAAATTCTTATGTTTCAGGACATGCTGATCATTTATTTGCTATTAGCAAGCTCAAATTTCCACTATAACACATACTTATGCACAATATGTACTTTTACCGATTAAGCCGTTTTGTTCGTTTTTACTTAAAACCGAGTAGCACAAATTGTCTAACACAATTTAAAACCTCATATTCTATCATAAAACATCAAAATACACAAATTTCACCTATGGGTATTTTTCCAAATATGAACTTTAGCTCAAAATATTGCTATCATAAGCTATACCGAGCTACCGTGATTTCAAAAACGTAAAAATCATTAAAAACGGGGCTTGAAATCACTTACTATGAAGCTTGAAAGTTGAAGAAACCCTAGCTATGGAGAGAGGGAGAATTTGGCAGCAACCAAGGAAGATGATAACTAATTTTGTGTTATTTTTCCCTTTTTATTTCATCAAATATCCAAATGACCAAAATGCCCCTCCTAACTAAACTTTCAAAAATTCCTTCCATGTCCTAATTTTGTCCATGAACTTAAAATTGGTCTAATTACCATTTAAGACCTCCTAATTAATATTTCAAAGCAATTTCATACTAAAAACTTCTAGAATGCATGTTTTGCAACTTATTCAATTTAATCCCTAACTTCAAATTAAGCACTTTACGCTTGGAATTTCTTCACGAAATTTTCACACCATCATAAAATCATATCATAAACATCAAAATAATTATAAAATAATTATTTCTACCTCAGATTTGTGGTCACGAAACCACAATTCTGATTAGGCCGTAATTCGGGATATTACAACTCTCCCCCCTTTTAAGGATTTTCGTCCTCGAAAATCTTACCGGTAAATAGATGTGGGTATTGTTTTCTCATAGTTTCCTCGGGTTCCCATGTCGCCTCTTCTATTCCATGCTTTTGCCACAACACTTTCACAAAAGCAATACTTTTGTTTCTTTGTTGTTTGACCTCTCAAGCTAAAACTTTTATCGGTTCTTCTTCATAGGTCATATCTGGTCGTAATTCAATTTCAGTCGGTGAAACTACATGCGAAGGATCTGAGCGATACCGACGTAGCATAGATACATGGAACATGTCATGAATTTTCTCTAACTCAGATGGTAATTCTAACTGATAAGCTACCGGTCCAACTCTTTCAGTTATTTCATACAGCCCGATAAAACGCGGACTTAACTTACCCTTCCGTCCAAATCTGAGGACTTTCTTCCACGGAGACACCTTTAAAAATACCTTATCACCAACTTGAAACTCGATTTCTTTTCGTTTCAAATCTGCATAAGATTTTTGTCTATCCGAATCAGCTTTCAAACAATCTCGAATTACCTTCACTTTTTCTTCGGTTTCTTTGATTAGATCAACCCCATAGATCTGATTTTCCTTGAGTTCGGTCCAATACAAATGCGTCCGACACTTACGACCATACAATGCTTTATAAGGTGCCATTTTCAAACTTGTCTGGTAACTGTTATTGTAAGCAAATTCCACCAACGGTAAATATCTTTCCTAGCTTCCTTGAAATTCTAATACACAACATCGAAGCATGTCTTCAAGAATCTGAATTACTCTTTCTAATTGCCCATCAGTCTGTGGATGAAAAGCAGTACTGAAATTTAACCTTGTACCTAACGCCTCTTGAAACTTTTGCCAAAACCGCGAAGTAAATCTCGGATCTCTGTCTGAAATGATTGACAATGGTATTCCATGTAGTCTAACAATTTCTCTAACATACAATTCAGCTAACTTGTTAAGAGAATAATCCGTACGTACTGGAATGAAATGAGCCGATTTAGTCAATCTGTCAACTATTACCCAGATGGCATCTTTCTTTCCTAGTGTCAACGGCAACCCTGAAACAAAATCCATAGTAATCCGATCCCATTTCCATTCAGGAACCATAATAGGCTGAAGTAATCCTGAAGGCACTTGGTGTTCTGCTTTCACCTGTTGACAAATTAAGCATTTGTACACAAACTCTGATATATCTCTTTTCATTCCATTCCACCAATACATTTTCTTCAAGTCATTATACATTTTCGTGCTACCTGGATGAATCGACAAATAACCACCATGTGCTTCCTGCAAAATCTTTTGAATCAATTCTTTGTTCTTCGGTACACAAATCTTATCTTTAAACATCAAACAACCATCAGGACCAATTCTGAAATCTGACTCTGTATCAACCTCACATTGCTTTCTTTTGGCTTACAAGTCTTCATCGCTTTTCTGAGCTTCACAAATCTCTTGTAAAAACATCGGTCTTACTTTTAGCTCGGCCAAAATGGAACCATCATCTGACATTTCCAACTGAGTGTTCATAACTCTCAAAGCAAACAACAATTTTCTACTCAAAGCATTAGCAACCACATTTGCTTTTCCTGGATGATAGTCAATCACAAGCTCGTAATCTTTTAATAACTCCAACCATCTTCGCTGTCTCAAATTCAAGTCCTTTTGTGACATCAAGTATTTAAGACTTTTATGGTCGGTGTATACCCGACATTTTTCACCATACAAGTAATGTCGCCAAATCTTTAAAGCAAACACCACCACAGCCAACTCCAAATCATGAGTAGGATAATTCCTCTCATGAGGTTTTAACTGCCTCGAAGCATAAGCCGCAACCTTTCCTTCTTGCATCAGTACACATCCCAAACCATTTAGAGAAGCATCGCTATATACCACAAATTCTTTACTTGGCTCGGGCTGTACTAACACTGGTGCCTCTGTTAATAACTTTTTCAATTCTTCGAAACTTTGTTGACATTCTTCTGTCCACTCAAATTTAACATCCTTTCGAAGTAATCTAGTCATAGGAGCAGCAATTATAGAAAATCCGTTCACGAACCGTCGATAATATCTGGCTAGCCCCAAGAAACTTCTAACTTCGGTTACATTCTTCGGTGGCCTCCAATCAACAATAGCTGAAATTTTACTGGGATCAACTCGTATACCATCACCCGAAACAATATGACCCAAAAATCCAACTTCTCGAAGCCAAAATTCACTTTTACTAAACTTGGCATATAACTGCTTGTCTCGCAAAGTTTGCAAAACTATCCTCAAGTGCTCAGCATGCTCTGTCTCATCTTTCGAATAAATCAAGATATCAGCTATAAATACCACAACAAACTTATCCAAGTATGGCCGAAATATTCGATTCATCAAATCCATAAACACGGCAGGAGCATTTGTTAATCCAAACGGCATAACTAAAAATTCATAATGACCGTACCTTGTTCTAAAAGTAGTTTTAGGCACATCTGACTCTTTTACCCACAGCTGATAGTATCTAGATCTCAAATCAATCTTTGAAAACCATGTTGCTCCTTTCAGCTGATCAAACAAATCATTAATTCTTGGCAACGGATACTTGTTCTTAATTGTCACTTTGTTTAATTGCCGATAGTCTACACACAATCTCATTGAACCATCCTTCTTTTTCACAAACAATACCGGAGCACCCCAAGGCGAAAAACTCGGTCTCACAATGTAAGAGTATGCCCAAAGATCAATCACGAGATGGTTGTAACAACATACTTGATTTATCATGTTTATTAATATAAGGCTTTGCCATTATTATTTCAGTTTCATTTCTGTGTGCATAAATAAACTGTTTTATAATAATGTCCTAAGAATAATATGATTATTCTTAAAAGATCCTTAGTCAAGTATTATTGTTGGCTAGGACAATAATAATGCATTGAGACTAACATGTAGTTGATTGATGATAAAGAGTTGTCATTGATATCGAGTATCAGAATCAATGCATGAATGTGTGTGTTAGAGAACAACATATTGGACCGACCCGCTATGAGTATGTTTCTTGGATTATTATGTAATTGTCACAATATTACTCATAGTGATTAATATGTATATGATCCTCATACTTGAGATCATCATCATTCCAACATCGTGAGTTGTATATTTTGATATAGTCAAACGAACACTGTAATTGGTTGTTCTATTAAGACTAATGTTGGATATACCACAATCTATGTAGAGGGATATGGTTGATCAATATAGGATAAGTCCCTCCTACATAATAGGAGTAATATCTCAGGCCACTTGATTGAGTGAGACTAGAAATGCATGGCCATGCTCAAATAAGTTGATATGAGATGTCATACTTATTTGTATATCATAGTCTACTCAAGGTATCAAGAAACATAGGATGGACTATGCAACTGTGACTATTCCATGACTTGTGTCTATTCTAAAGATATTGGACTTAAGGATTAATGCATGAAAAGTTAATCACAAAAGGTTATGTCGAATCATGACTTCTTGTAACTTAGGTAGCAATGATGCATTGCTAGATGCCACTCATTGTTTGTAATATTAGAATAGTTCTAATATTACTGCTAATGTTACAAGAACCTATAGGGTCACACCTTTTAATTGAAATGAACGGAGTAAAACATAGTTGGTATTGTGTCTGGTTGTCGCATGAATTAAATTAATTATAGAATTAATTAAATTCGGCAATCAAATTATTGAACATACTATATGTACAAGGATGTTGTACACATAATCAAGAACATAATTTTCTAATATATGATTTTGGTTCATATATATATAAATTTAAATAAATATAGTTTACCGAAATCTTTATTATAATTAACGTAATTATAATTTTCGGTTAAACGTTATTATATTTATTTAATAACGATTATTATGATTCGGATTATTTATGGTAATAAATATTCATTATGAATATATACCAATTAACACAAAGTTTTAAATATGGCAAGGGTAAAAACCCTAAAGGGGATATACATAGGCAATCCCGAAACTATAAAAGTTAGGCCTAGCAGCCGTCAAAAGTGATACTCTCTGAAAATAGTTTCTGAGAGATTTCCGTTCATTGTCAATTGGGTGGACTACGTAGAGGCCGACATCGTTAAAGGTTGCGGCTTGGTTCGATAGTGCTTCAGGATTCCCGTTGCCTTGGCGTCGCTGTCTACTCAGATTGAAGTTTCGGTAATTTCGAAACCTTTATCACCCCGATTCGTTCCTTACACATGGATCCATGGTATGGATCGCCGGTAAAATTTATTATTCTAATTTTCCGCTGCGCCTTGGAGGCACCGGGCGATCCAACACACAAAGCCTTTGTCTGTCAACTCTTGCAACTGTGACTTTAATTCTTTCAATTCCATTGGTGCCATTCTATACAGAGCAATCGAGATTGGAGCTATTCCCGGCATCAACTCTATACCAAATTCTACTTCCCTGACTGGAGGCAAACCCGGCAATTCTTCAGGAAATACATCCAAAAATTCACATACAATCGGCACTGATTCCACTTTCTTTTCCATTTCTTTTGTATTTAATACATATGCCAAATAAGCTTCATAACCCTTTCTCAAATATCTCTGAGCTGACATTAAAGAAATTACACTAGACAATGCCTCTGATTTATCTGATTCAACCCGTAGAGTTTCGCCATTTTCACACTTTAGTTCAATAACTTTCTGTTTACAATTTACTATCGCATCATGCAATGTCAACCAGTCCATACCCAAAATAACATCGAACTCATCAAACGGCAACAACATCAAGTCGGCCGGAAAGTAATAACCCCGAATCATTAAAGGACATTTCTTACATACTTTATCAACTATAACACATTTGCCTAACAGGTTTGACACTTTAATCATAAATTCTGTATTCTCAACAGGTATATTCATGCTAGACACCAATTTCATGCACACATATGAATAAGTAGAACCGGGACCAATTAAAGCAGTAACATTAACATCATAGAGAGAAAATATACTAGTAATCACATCGGGTGAGGAAGCATCTTCACGTGCCTTAATGGCATAAGTTCTAGCTGGAGCCCTTCCTTCAAATTTAACTGCTGAATCTCTGGCTGCATTCTTGCTACTTGCTTCACTCCCAGCTTTTCTTGGATACCTTCCTCGCGAATCTGCACCACTAGCTTTTGTACTCTGAAATTTTTCTTTTTCAATTCTCTCTGGGCAGTCTCTAATAAAATGATCCGGAGAACCACATCAGAAACATTCGTTTGCTCTGCACGGACCAAAATGATTTCTGCCACACCGCTGACACTCGGGTTTAACAAATCTAGTGTTCCCTACACTGGCTGCCGAAGTAGTTTGGGACTTAGGGCCCACATTTTGCTTCTTAAAATTCCCATAGGATTGTCCAGCTGAAACTTGGGAACGAGGATTCATATTTCTTGATTTTTCGGGTTGCTGTGAGGGTGCATTAGTCATTGGTCTTTTCTTCCAATTTCGTGTCTCAGATTCTGCCTTTTTCTTCTCTTTAAGTAGTTCTTCAGCCTTGCAAGCTCGATCGACAAGTACCACCATTTCTTTTAATTCAAGAATCCCAACAAATACTTTAATTTCTTCATTGAGCCCATCTTCAAATCGCCTACACATTTTGGCCTCGGTAGGAACATATTCTCTAGCATACTTACTCAATCTGACGAACTCTCTTTCATATTCAGCGACTGTCATACTACCTTGCTTTAGCTCAAGAAACTTTTTACGCTTCTGGTCAATAAATCTTTCACTGATGTATTTCTTCCGGAACTCCTCTTGAAAGAATTCCCAGGTTACTCTCTCTTTCGGTACCACCGAAATCAATGTCTTCCACCAATTGTAGGCTGAATCCCTCAACAAGGATATAGCACATTTCAAGCATTTCTCAGGTGTGCAGGACAGTTCATCAAATACCCGGATAGAATTCTCAAGCCAGAACTCTGCTTTTTCCGCATCATCATCTACATTAGCTCTGAATTCTTCGGCCCCGAGCTTACGGATTTTATCAACTGGAGTTCTTTGAAATTTTATCATACCCACATCTTGAGGCATCGGGGGTACAGGTTGAGGAATTGGGGGAGGTGGGGGAGGTCGTACATTCAGGTTCGTACGAACGAACTCAGTGTACCATGCACTCATCATTTGGAGAAAGGCTTCCCGATCCCTTTCTCCTCCCTGACCAACAGTAGATGGTGGATTTTTAGTCGGCGCTGCCCCTTCAGCTAGAGCTGGTGCATTACTCTCTACTTCATCAGCCGCAGCTGGATCGGGATCCATTTACTATATAAAAAATCATTTAAAAGGTCAGAAGTCGTCACACTATCACAATATACACATATGGCATGTATAGCAAAATCCGTACATAAAACACGTTAGTCTGAGAACCAACTAAACCTGCTCTGATACCACCAAATATAACGTCCCCATGCCCGAGACCATCGCTGGAGTCGAGTTTGAGGTGTTACTAAACTTAATTTATCATTAAACCAACTTTACATCGTTTATTTTAATTTTCGGAATATGCAGAATCTCTGCGTCATGATAGCTAAAAAAATCATATCTCGAGTTAAAAAACTTGAAATCAAGATCCGTAAATTTTCCCTGAATCTAGACTCATATATCTATTCACTAATTTTTTTATAGAATTTTTGGTTGGGCGTATTTGTACAGTTTATTAGTTAAATTTACCCCTTTTTCAGGACTTGACTGCACTGACCTCTGTTTACTACAAACCACTTTTCTCTCTGTAAAAAATTCATATGATTATACCGTTTCCTTATCTTGAAACTAGACTAACTCAGGATTCTGTCAATATAAAGTACAACTCTTAAATATTTTTTTACAATTTATAGTGAATTTTCAAAGTTAGAACAGGGGATCCAGAAATCGTTCTGGCCCTGTCTCACTAAAACTCAAATATCTTATAAAATATAATCCCTTCACCTATTTTGCTTCTTCCATTTGAAAGTAGACATAATAAGCTTCAATTTCATAACTAATCCATCACCAAATTCGATTTCTATGATTTTTAGTAAATTTTCAAACTCACGTCAGTGTTGCTGCAATGTTCTGTTTTATGGCTAATTTTATTTTCATAAAAGCTTTCATGTACTAGATAACCTATTATCCTTCCATGACATCAAACATAATCTATATTAGTCATTTCAATGACTCATCATTATCAAGCATTTCCTCAACCAAAACACCACCATATCACAAGATTATTTACACAAAGTAGATATATTGCTATACATGCCATACTAAGTTTTACAAGCCATTTACCAAAAAGTCCTTCGGATAGTGTGAACGAGCCTTCGACCTATCCTGATTCTCGAGCCGGCTTGTCCAAAACTACAATGAATGAAAAGGAGGGAGTAAGCATAAATGCTTAGTAAGTTCACATGCAAATAACAAGTAACATAACAAAATCATTATACCAAACAACATTAGCATAGCATCACCAAAACATATGTCACAATTCTAATCATCATACTTCATCTTACCACATTTTTGTTGTTGTGTCGAGATTCAACCCGAGGGTTAAGTACATACCTGTCAAATATGGCCATTTCTCAACATTACCGAATTGTCACTTACATCTTGAGTGCCTTCCCATTTCACTTGAATTTAACCCGTTGAACACATTGGAATACAACTCGGATACACGGATCATTTGCACATAAGTGCTATATATGTAATCAATCAATTATGTAACCCGCCCATAAGCGAACTCGGACTCAACTCAACGAGCTCAGGCGTTTGCATCCATAAGTGAACTCGGACTCAACTCAACGAGTTCGGATGCCTAGTTACATTTCACGAACTTGGACTCAACTCAACGAGTTCGGATATTCGCATCCATAAGTGAACTCGGACTCAACTCAACGAGCTCGGATGCCCAACCATCCTAGTGACATGTCAGTTGTATCCTAATCCATTCCCAAGGTTCAAACGGGATTTTTCTCAATCACACATCCTTGCCGTCTTCCACAGAATACCGAAACCAATACTCGGTAGCCATTTATATTTAACAAGTAGCACATATAATTTGCATATTGTTCAAAAATAACCACAGAGCATATATTTCATGATAAAAACCAGCATATCATATAAATAACATCAATCAACTTAAAAATAACAATTATGTTACATTATTTACACATGAACTTACCTTAGTACCAAAATACAAAGATTTTGCAATTTAGTCCGCAATCTTTTATTTTCCTCGATTGAGGTCTATTCCACGTCTTTCTTGATCTAAAATAACACATTTAGCTTGTTTAATACTCACATTTTCAAATTAGTCCTTAATTCAAAATTTGGCAAAATTACAATTTTGCCCCTAAACTTTTACATATTTACACTTTTTCCCCAAAGCTCGGAAATTAAATTTCATTTCAAATTCTTATGTTTCAGGACATGCTGATCATTTATTTGCTATTAGCAAGCTCAAATTCCCACTATAACACATACTTATGCACAACATGTACTTTTACCGATTAAGCCGTTTTGTTCGTTTTTACTTAAAATCGAGTAGCACAAGTTGTCTAACACAATTTAAAACCTCATATTCTATCATAAAACATCAAAATACACAAATTTCACCTATGGGTATTTTTCCAAATATGAACTTTAGCTCAAAATATTGCTATCATAAGCTATACCGAGCTACCGTGATTTCAAAAACGTAAAAATTATTAAAAACGGGGCTTGAAATCACTTACTATGAAGCTTGAAAGTTGAAGAAACCCTAGCTATAGAGAGAGGGAGAATTCGGTAGCAACCAAGGAAGATGATAACTAATTTTGTGTTATTTTTCCCTTTTTATTTCATCAAATATCCAAATGACCAAAATGCCCCTCCTAACTAAACTTTCAAAAATTCCTTCCATGTCCTAATTTTGTCCATGAACTTAAAGTTGGTCTAATTACCATTTAAGACCTCCTAATTAATATTTCAAAGCAATTTCATACTAAAAACTTCTAGAATGCAAGTTTTGCAACTTATTCGATTTAATCCCTAACTTCAAATTAAGCACTTTACGCTTGGAATTTCTTCACGAAATTTTCACACCATCATAAAATCATATCATAAACATCAAAATAATTATAAAATAATTATTTCTACCTCGGATTTGTGGTCACGAAACCACTATTCTGATTAGGCCCTAATTCGAGATATTACAATGCTTACCAACCTTAAGCAATAATTTTGGTTATGAATTGTAATCTACTTGTACTTGGCCAAATGTATAATGAAAGGAAATAGATGTATGTGAGTCATATTGAATGAATGCATAATACTTTTGATAATACCGAATGTGTATGTGTGTATGTTTTGTTAACTTTAAGGAACATTCAGCTATGGGCCCTTATAATGGGATTTTGACGAGTGAAATTTTATATACCTAGCTCAAGAGCATAGAGGGACAACACCGGATAAAGGGAAAGCGAAAGTGGCGGAATAGTCGATTCACAACTGCTCAGAAAAGTTAAGGTAAGTTCTTGAGTAATGGAGGTTAGCTCAATATTGTAATGAAATTATAGCACATATGTGAATGTATAAATTAAGACTTAAAAAGGCCATGTCCGAATGTAGTGGTGGAGAAGATAGATTGAGCAAATGTGGGAAAACCGAATGTTAATCTTTGTTTTTGTTATATCTTGAAGTAAATCCGTACTCTTTTGTTTATGACTAGTGATTTAGAAATTTGGTAATGAGTCTTAAACATGCTGTGATTATATTTGAATGTTGGTGATGAGTTCAAAGGAGATATGATATAAATATGCATGTATGATAAATGATTTGGGGATTTACATCCGAGCTTAGACTCGAAGGGCTTTTGAGCCAGTGATATGATCCGAGCCTAGTCTCGAAGGGCTTTCAAGCCAGTGACAAATTCGGACTTAGTTTCGAAGGGCTTTGAGCCAATGTTGAATCCGGACTTAGTTCCGAAGGGCTTTGAGCCAATGTTGAAACCGAACTTAGTTCCGAAGGGCTTTGAGCCAATGTTGAAACCGAACTTAGTTCCGAAGGGTTTTGAGCCAATGTTGAACCCAGACTTGGTTCCGATGGACATTCGTGCTAGCGTTATAAAATAAACGCTGATATAGACTTATTAAATATGTTACCTTCCGTAAGATAGTCAGGTATGTATCTTACACTTGTTCAAAAATTTTGTTACTTATAAATTACGAGTTTAGGGTTTCGGTGGAAATGTTTGATTTTTGCTAAAGGTTATTCAAACGCCTATGACTTGATCATAATGTGTTTGTTCTGAATTAAAAGAATTTAGTTATCCGGATATGGAATGTAGGTCATAGGCATGAGATAAATTTGATACTTGAGAAGAATGAATTCGGTTATGAGTTGAAGTAGTCGAATACCCTGAAAATTTCCTTGTAATATGAGTGAAATAAATGTTATCATAGAAATTCTCCTATTCGACACAAGTAAGAAATAAAACGTTTAGTTATTTCTATGTTATATTTTATATATATATGATTTTTGTTACTCAAAACTTACTAAGCACATAATTGCTTACTCTGTTGTTCTTAAATTTTCTGTTTTATAGATCTCGATCGTTAGCTACTGGTCTCGGGAATCTTGCTGTCGAAGTCATCTCTATTATCAAAGCCCCGTTTGATACTAAATTAGTTAAACCTTTATAAATGGCATGTATAGGATGCATTTTGTGTCGTTAATCGAGAACTTTATTTTGGTGATTGTATTAAGCTCAGCCATGCGAAAATGGCTTTTCAAGATGCTGTACCTACTTGTAGTCTTTAAGATGTTAATATTTATTTTGAGCTATATGCCTTGCTGGAAATGAGAACGTATATCTCTACATGAGGTAACTTAAAGGTTTGACATGTTAATTTTAGGCATGCGTATATCTATGTATAAGCGAATCGGATGTTTATTCCAAGTGGTAGCTAGATATTATTTTAAAACTTGAACCTAAAATACAAATAGATTTGGTTTAAGCCTTTGATTTGCATGAGTAACTTTTATCCATGAAGCTAGGTGATATGAAATAGATGTTACGCGCGATGTTCTATTCTTATTCGTTTAACTTAATCATGAAATTTTTGGGTAATGCTTCATGACTCTGCGGCAATGTGTACGAGTCTTGGGGTGTTACAAGGTTAGCTTGAATGAATTGTTTATACAACTCTCATCGTATTTTCAAGCCAAAACTCAGTTCTCTTAGCATCATCATCAATTGTAGCCCTAAATTCTTCAGCCTCGAATTTCCATATCTTATCAACCAGTGGCTTATCTGATCTCAACAGATCAACAACTTGTGGAATCACGGGAAATTTTTGAGTAACAGGTGGGGGTAGAGGTTGTTGTGCAGCCGGATTCGTACGAATAAATTCCTTAAACCATTCATTCATCATCTGGAAGAAGGCTTGCTTAGCCTCTCCCTCATGGCTACTCGTAGCAATTCTAGATTCAGTTGGCACCGCCCCTTGAGCAGGAGCGGGTGCATTGCTTTCTACATCATCAGCTACGGCTCTTTCGGGATACATTTACTATACAAAAACATGTTTTAATTGTCAGGATTCATCACACTATCACAATTCATAAATATGGCATGTAGAGCTAAACTCAAACACGCTATGCTAGTCCTAGAATCAACTAAATTGTAGCTCTGATACCAATCAAATTGTAACACCCCTAACTCGTAATCTGTCACCAGACTAGGGTTACGAGGCATTATCAAACAATCGGAGTAATTCTTTATCATATAATATATATATATAACCTAATTATTAACAATGCCATCATCAGAACAAGAATAAAGTCTCTTAAGAAGGCCTATGGAGCCTCAAACATACATTTAAAGAGGGTCAGGACTGAACCGAACAATTAGAAAATTTTTCCAAAACTTAAACAATTTTCATCACTGTAGAGGTCACACGCCCATAGGATTAGACCGTGTGCCTCACACGACTTCCAAACACGCCCATGTGTCCTAGCCGTGGCAAAATAGAGCATGCATACTGACTTGAGCCCACGGTCATATGACACGCCCGTGTGTCCTGGCTGTGTGAAATTAGGGAGGCTACTGACTTGGAAACATGACCACAAGGCACGCCCGTGTGTCGAGCCCGTGTGACATTCTAACCATTTTAGCTAAGGTGTAGGGATCACACGGTCGAGTCACATGCCCGTGTGCTCAGGCCGTGTGTGTAATATCCTGAATTAGGGCTTAATTGGAATAGTGGTATTGTGAACACAAATCCAAGATAGAAATAATTATTTTATAATTATTTTGAGGTTTATGATATGATTGCATGATTGTGCAAAAAGTTCGTGAAGAAATTCTATGCATAAAGTGCTTAATTTGAAATTAGGGACTAAATCGAATAAGTTGCAAAACTTACATTCTAGAAGCTTTTAGTATGAAATTGCTTTGGAATGTTAATTAGGAGGTCTTAAATAGAAATTTGACCAATTTCTAAAATTTTGGACAAAATGGACATATATAGGTAGAAATAACCAAAGTTTTTAATGAAGGGTATTTTAGTCTTTTGGTAATTAAAAGATTAAAAAAGGGAAAAAGATCGCAAAATATGTCCATCTTCTTCATTAGGATGAAATTTCAAGGGTTCTCCATAGCTAGGGTTTGTTTCAAGCTTCCAAGCTCCATATTAAGGGATCCAAGCCCCGTTTTTAATGTTCTTTATGTTTTCGGAGTCCCGATAACTTGATTAAGCTTATTCTAGCAATAATTTAATCTAGGGTTCATATTTAGAAAAATGCCCATAGGTGAAAAGTGTTTATTTTGATGTTTTATGATAGAATATGAGGTTCTAAATTATGCTAAACAACTTGTGCTACTAGGTTTTAAGTAAAAACGAGTAAAACGGCTTAATCGGTAAAAATACCAATTGTTCATAAGTACATGTTAGAGTGGGAATTTGATGTTGTTGTTGGTAAATAAATGATTAGAGTGGGAATTTGATGTTGTTATTGGTAAATAAATGATCAGCATGTCTTAAAGGATAAGAATTAGGGAAAAAGTTTAATTTTCGAGCTTTGGGGCAAAAGCATAAATATGCAAAAGTTTAGGGGCAAAATCGTAATTTTGCCAAAGCTAGAGTTAAGGACTATTTTGATCGAGGAAAAGAAAAAATTGTGGAGTAAATTGCAAAATTTCTATATTTTGTACCGAGGTAAGTTCATGTGTAAATGTGGTAATATAATTATCATTTTAAGTCATTTAATGTTCTTTATATGATATGATGACTATTATCATGAAATATTATGTTTTGTGAATTATTAGTTAGTAATATGCAAATTATTTGAGCTACTTGATAAGTATAAATGCTACCAAGTATCGGTTTCGACATTCTGAGGAAGACGGCAAAGATGTGTGATTGAAGAAAATCTCGTTTGAACCTTGGGAATAGATTAGGGTACAAGTGACATGTCACTAGAATGGTTGAGTTCTAAACTCATTGAGTTGAGTTCGAGTTCGTGAGATGTAACTAGGCATCCGAGCTCGTTGAGTTGAGTCCGAGTTCACTTATGGATGCGAACGCTCGAGCTCGTTTAGTTGAGTCTGAGTTCACTTATGGGCGGGTTACATGGTAGCTTGGCTACATAAATTCCGTAGGCTATTGAGTTTGTCTAGCTATGGATATGACACATATGTATATGCAATTCGTGTATCCGAATTATATTCTGATGTGTGCAACGGGTGAATTTTAAGTGAATAAGGAGAATACCTAGAACGAATGTGACATGGTGGTAAGTGTGGTGAAAGAGGAAATTGGACAGGTATGAGCTTAAACCTCGGGTTGAGAACTTGGTAAGAAAAGATTGTGGTAAGATAGCAAGTATACTTGTAACATGAATGTCTTAGTGATATTTATGCAATTGATGTTAATGTTGAATTGCATGATTATGTTACTTGTTATTTGCATGTGAATTTACTAAGCATTTATGATTACTCCCTTCTTTTCATTCATTGTAGTTTTGACAAGCCAGCTGGGAAATCAGGAAAGGTCGAAGGATCGCTTACACTATTCGAGGACCAATTTGGTATAATGGCTTGTGTATTTTGAGTATGGCTTGTATAGCATTATGATCATTTTGTGTATATGATCTTATGATATTGTTATTGAGTGATTAGGAAATTCTTGGTAATGATTAGCCATTGGAATGGCCGATCAAGATCATATTTGGTGATATGTATGTTTAATGTGCCACTTAATCTATGGAAGTTCACAAAATGGTGAAATTTGTTATAAAATAGTATCATACAGCAACAATTATGTGAGTTTGAAAAATCACTAAAAATAGCAGAGATAGAATTAGATGGTGAATAAAATACGAAATTGAAGCTTATTGTGCCTATTTGTATATGGACGAAACAAAACAGGTAAAGGAGCTGTATTTTATAAGATATTTGAGTTTTTGTGGAACAGGGTCAGAGTGATTTCTAAATCCCCTATTCTGACTTTAGAAATTCACTAAAAATTTTACAACAATAATTAGGAATCATGCTATATATTTACAGATTCCTTATTGAGTCTACTTTTAAGGAAAACAAACTTCATAGTCATTTGAATTCTATACAGAGAGAAAAATGATTCGTAGTCAACAAAGTTCAAAGCAGTCAAACACTAAAACAGGGGAAACTTTAACTAATAAACTGTACTAATTGACCTGACCAAAAATTTTGAAAAAAAATTAGTAAATAGGCATATGAGTCTAGTTTCAGAGAAAATTTATAGATTTGAATTTTAAGTTTTGTAACTCAAGATATGATTTTTTTAGCAACCATGACGCAGATGGACAGTTTATTACGAATGCTGAAATAAATGGTTTAAAATTGTTTAAGTGATAAATTAAGTTTGCTAACTCCTCAAACTCGACTCCGGCGACGGTCTCGGATAAGGGGGCGTTACAGTGTGGAATGAATTAGGTTTGATTGAAGCCAAAATTCACACCTCATAATGCCAAAATCCTACAAGAAAAATTACACAACATTTACCAACTAGTTCCAGCCAAAATCATGCTCCATACATACATCAAGATAACCATTCATCAACAACCAACTATACATCCAAAAGCATTTCAAATCATATAATTTTATAAGGCATAAACTTAGCCAAACATTCATCACATGATTCATTCTTATACCATTTCCAAATCCTAATCAAATCTTGCCAAAACTTACCATTTGGTTTAGGCCAAAATGACAACATTCAACTAGGCCAAATGAGCATCATAAAGCATACTAAAACAAACTTATATACACACTTAGCTAGCCAAATCACTTAGCATAGCATAATTACAAGTCAAAATATCTCCAAACCTCCCTAGCCTATACATGCCATACTTAGCTATTTAAAAATAAAAAAGGTACCAAAATAAGTTCTGATAGTTCGATGAAGATCCTCGATGATTCTCGAGCTTTCAGTAGCTTCGATGATCTATAAAATAGAAATGAACAAACCAAGTAAGCTTATAAAGCTTAGTAAGTCATAAGTAAGTACTCAATGTATAAGTACAATAATAAATCTCTCATTTACCAATTCCAACCAGTCTAAAATATCACAAACATTTTCCCAAGCCTTACCACATGGTTTATTCACCTACATGAATCCCTACCATTTGATTTAAGTGATTTCATCACATATTTTTTCATAGCAACCATGTACATTTACATACCTGACCATTTCATGCTATTTCATCTGAATTCACTTTCATAATTCATTCATTGAGTCTCTACAGATTAATAGTCAATTCATCGAGCAGTCTTTCAGATAAGTACCTATACCCTAGCCTGAAGACAAATTAACGTCACTCCCGAAACATCTATACCATGGCCCGTAGCCAAGTCATGATGTTTACCGCACCCAAAGTGCCAATATCATGGCCCGAAGCCAAATATTCATCCTAGTGACATGTCACTAACTTCTGAAACTAAACCTACGGTTCAACCGAGCTTTATCTATCTCGTTTTCTTTAATAACTAGACCGTATCATTCAGTTTATTATATTCACCTCATCCGAGGTTTCATTCATCACAATTCGATCTATAATAATACAATTAATAGCATTTATAACCAAATTACTACTTATGAACTTACCTCGAGTGTGACTTGTAAAACAAAGTCGATTACTCGTCGATTTTTTACTTCCCGTGATCCAAGTTCGAATTTCTCTTTTCTTGATCATAATTGATGCTTGAACTAGCCGAACCCTAAATGGTTCTTTTCCTATCTATTTCCTTTGTATTTTCTACAAAGATGGTGATTAATGAATCATTTTATGCTTTTCTTTTAATTAGTAAAACATATAATTACAAAAAGACAATTTTATCCATAATTAAAACAATTTTTAAACTTTTATTTAATGGCCATTCATGTAATCTTCCTATGCTTAATATCAACTTAAGGCCTTCCAATAATAAAGCCATAATCATTGAAGCCCCTTATGCAATAGAACACATATTTATCGCTTTATGTGATTTAGTCCTTTTTACCAAATTAGCCAATTAAACGGTAAAATTTCTATACGAAACTTTCACACAAGCTATTTCACATACTATAAACACAGAAAATAATAATATATTTTTTTCGACTTGGATATGTGGTCCTAAAACCACTCTTCTGACTACGGTCTAAACCAAGCTGTTACACGGCCACAAGATATGTCTGTATGCCAAGCTGTGTGAAAATTAGGGAGGCTACAGACTTGGCCACACAACCTGGCACACGCCTGTGTGTGTGACCATATGGTCTACCCAAGCTCACTTCAAAGTGGCTCTCGTGCAACTCGGTAGAGACACAAGCCCGTGTCCCTGCCCGTGTGGGCACAAATTAGGCCATTTACAACACCAAAATGCCACCCAATTTGGGTCTTCCCTAAAAGCATCAACCAAGCATCTAATATATTACAATTTCAACCAATTTCAATGACAAAACATACACCATTCATGTCATATAATCACCAACCAATTTCATCTTTAATTTCCATACAAAATCATACCAAATCATAAACCAAATTCATATTAAAAACATATGGTTCAACATCTCAAATACCACATCCATTCTCATGCCAAAAACATACCAATTTCTCAACTAATACATACTAAATTGACCACTTCTTTTGCCCATTCATGAACACACCAAATACGCCAAATTTTGCTTCACATATCATATGTCATTTTTATAACATAATCACTTCCATTGCCAAGCCATAACATATCATCGCTCAATACCGAATTTTTATGTCCATAAATCACATAAAATATATCATAAAACATAACCATATTCCCATAAACATTAACATCAAACTCAAGCCATTTTCACATGGCTATTAATACACAAATTCCAAAACCAACATATCAAAACTAGCGTATACATGCCACATAACCAATACTCAAAGCCTTATTTACCGAAGTGATAGCCAGATAGTGTGATGACGTCTCCTATGACTTCCAACCCGAGCAAATCTCTGAAACTTTATAAACATAGGAAAAACACATAGAGTAAGCTTTGAAAGCTTCGTAAGCCATAAGAAAATAAATCATTTCAATGATATTTATAATTCAACTTAACTAGAACAAATTTAACAAATCTCAACCATATATGAATTTATCACCCTCGAAAATTCATTTGATCATATTAAGTGCTTTACTTATTTTTGGCATTTCATAAACATAATAACTTCACACATATCTTATCCATTTGGCTACATTTCAATTTCATATATAGAGCACATATTGACATTTCATTTTCATATAAATCTCCTATAATCTTTTGCACATATACTACTTTCCATTTCCCATAACCATTTTTCTCATTTCATAATTCTTATGTTCAAAACATAACATCACAATTCATATAATGAGCATATATAACATATCATTCATTTGTATACATTCATATCGTTCAATGTCATATATTTCACATATCATCATTTGGAATATATTCACCTTTCATTTCTGGATTACATAATCGAAACACACGTCCTTGAATCATATATGGCAAAACACAATTACCATTCCATATTTCTCATTAATTCATTTAATCATAGTTGTAACACCCTAAAAATCCCAAAACTATAAATTCTATGCATTGATTTTGGCTTGTGTAGGTTGCACTGTTAGAATATTAATTTTAAGATGTTACAAGGATTATTTGAAGTTTTAGGGATAGGGAAAACCATAAGAAAAATATAATTTTTGCCTTAGTGGAACCCCAGTCTTTGGTATTAGGCCTCTTAAACAAATTAAGGGGAAAATAAGACACAGTTGGGCCTGTGGCTCAGTGGCAAGGTGGCGTCACATGGGGAGCTATAAGGTGGCGTTTGTAGCAGGGAAAGAGGTTCAAGGTTTGAGGCTTGAGAGTTGTGAATTTAGGGACTTTATTTTTGCCCATGGAAGGAAGGTAGTGGCGCTAGAGTCGACTCTGGGAAGGAGTGTTCAGGAGATAAATTTAAGGTAAGGATAGAGGAGTGAAAATAGGAGATTGAGATAGGGGGATGATTATGCTAATTGAGACTTTAGGAGAGGCTAGAATCGACTTGTGGTCTATTTAAGGGTGTGTCGAATTCTCTTGAGGATTCTTTTAATTTTTTTCGAATTCATACCATTGCCAACCTCTCTTCTCCCTTTCATTTTTTTACCGAAATTTCATTGAGTTGTGTTTTTTCTCTCAAAAGCCGAATATCACCCTTGATTCCTTGGAAGCTGAATACTCATATCCCCTTTGCCGATTTCTTTCCTTAATCTCTAAAAGGTTGAATACCCATATCCCCATTGCCGATTTCTTTTGCTTTTCTCCATCACAAATTTGCTTTTGTTATTTACAACACTTAATTAAGATTTTAAAAGCTGATCGCACACTCAGTAGCTATCTAGGCTGCAAGATCAGAGACTAGTTTCGGTAAATACATAGTTAACCATCTTTTAGTACGTTTTGGTAAAAGCCGAAGGGCTATCTAATATTTTTCTTGTCGTTAACCCTGTATTAACAAGGGGTAGGGTTCAAAGTTTTCAAGCGTGTTAAGGATCTCTAGCAAGTGGCAAGTGTACTCGTTTTTAATTTTGGATTCGGTAGTGGCCGATTATAAGTGTGGTTTATAAGGGTGACTCGTCTGGAATATGAGTCACTTGATGTTGATAGTATACGTGTGGATGCAGATCTAATGATATTCGGGAATAACAGCTAAGGAGGGGCTATTAGAACTGGTGGCACACGGTAAGGTTACGGTAAGGCTTTGGGATTTAGTAAGGTTGTGATTAAGTATGGAAATTGATTCAAGGTTGGTATTAATTGTAGGTTGAGGCTGAGGATTGTGTAGCATGGGTAATTAACCAGGTGTGTTCATACACTACACACACGACTAATCGACAAAAGCTAAAATCCCAAAATGCCGGAATGTCGAAAAGTTGAAAAGCCAAAAGGATGGCGCTAGCAATCACACGAGTGTGCGAACACTTGTGTAGAGATTCTGATATGATTACCGAGGCCTAGAGAGTGATCTGATGGTCTCTAACCATTGTTTGGCCAACCGGGCCAGTTAGGGTTAAATGGGCCTGCCGAGCTTGCGGGCCCAAATTGACAAAAGTTGTTATGTGAAATTGTATGATGAGTTGATATGGATGAGTGTATGATTTGATTATGATCAGGCCTAATGGGCTACATAAGCTTGATTGGGCTTAATGGACTTTATGAAAATGATTGGGCTTAGTGGGATTGTAGAAATGCATACTAGGGTTTTAATGGACTATAGGCCTAGTTCTGATGAATTCTCAAATGGAATAAGACTTAATTAAGTCATTAAACATGTCATTGGACAAGTCGCTAGGCTAGGGTGTGGCAATGGATGTGTGCATGTCTAAGAGTGGATCTAGGAAGAGCTTGGTACTTAAGCAGTCTGAGTGACCCACCACCTCTTCTCTTGAATCTTACCTAGTGCATAGTATCCGTTCACTTTAGCCGCGAGGACTTGTTTATGGGCCAAAATCCATAATTAAAACCCGTACCATTAGGAAATTACGAAAATACCCCTCTAGGGCAGAATTATGAAAATACCCCTCTAGGGTAGAATTACGAAAATACCCCTCCAGGGCAAAATTATGAAAATGCCCCTCCAGGGTAGAATTACTAAAATGTCCCTATAGGGTAGAACTACTATAATGCCCTCGTAGGGTAGAATTACCGAAACACCCTTGTAGGGTAAAAATTACCAAAATACCCCTAGGTAGTGAAATGGCTAAAATACCCCTAAATGCTTAATGTGTGGAAAATTTATATGTTGCATTCATAAAATGTATGTTGCATTTAGGTGGGTTTAATGGAATGGAGGAAGATATGTGAGGATTGCATAGTCGCTTGACGACCATGGATCTAACGGTGGCTTTAAGCTTATTATATGAATAGCAGCCTTGCTGCAACGTTGAGTAATACCGCTGTTGGTGCTGCCTTTGGAGTGTAGGGATGGGTGAGTTGATATTTATATCCCAACAAGAGTGTAGGGTTGGAAGGGAAATGGAGTGCAGGGTTGGATTTAGGATGGGTGCATAGCATTCATGTGATTCTGATATGATATGAGGTCAACGTGGGCTAAGGCCCAAGACCACGATACTGTTAGGGCTTAGGCCCAGTGTGATAATTGCATATTGATTTGATTGCTAAGGGTCGTACACGCTGAGTTTCGAAACTCACACTCTTTAATTTAATGTTCAGGTGACCCTCAGTAGATGGTTTGACGTGGAAGAGGACTCGGAGATGGCCACTGCAAGCTACTTAGAAGTTTTAAATAGTTTTTGAATCACTTTATTTTCGTTACTTTATTTTCTTTTGATGTAATAAGGCCTTGTATAACCAATTTGACTGTACATTGGGTTTATTATTGTTTCAATTATTGAATCATCAAACCTAAATAAATTTTTAAAGTTAAACGTGGTTTTCTAAGTAACCTTAACATGTGAATGTTTTTACTTAAACATGGGCTTTCATTATGGCTTAACAAGTATTTTGAATTTCTAAATCACAAGATTAAGTTTTTAATCAAGTGACTTTTCTACCGAACATGTTTTTAATTGAACTACGTCATTTTGAAAATAATCCCTTCTATGTGACATCACCGGGTCTGACCATAATGTCTGGGCCAGGTCTGGGGTGTTACATTTAGTGGTATCAGATCCTAGTTGAAAGCTCGAGCTGTGAAATGGGCCCTAGATTTTGGGTTTTAAAACAATTAGATGAAAAAGTTTTTACAGGATTCTTGAAGTGTGGTTCATCGAGCCCTCGACGTCGAGCCAAGTAAGTTCTTCTGTTATTACACTTGTTGAAATTTCTAAACTATATTTAGATATTGGGCTACTTTAAACAATAGGTTCTTAGAGACTAAAGCCTATAGGAAACTTAAGCCTGTAGTGGACTTGCGACGATGAAATAACTTTTAAATTATTAATTGCATAAGACATAAGCTTTAAACAGTAGAATTTGTAATCTAGAAATACGTACGCAACAATGAGCGCTAGAAGAGGTGCAAGAGGCTACGGCAGAGGCCGTGGAAGTGCTAAGGCTAGATAGTCAGTGTCGAGCCATATGCCCAACGTTAGAATAGAGGAGGCTCCGGCCTCACTAGTAGCTGAAACGAGACCCTACGATCGGGCTGCTACTACAAGGATGCCGTGTCGCAGGCCATTCTAAGGATTCTAGAAAGGGTCGCTTAGCCCAATAATGGAACAGGAAGTCGTGGGTCGATTGTGGAGTGACTTCGAACTAGTGGGGCAGAGATTTTCAAAGGATTAGCTGGGGTGGCCCTGAATGTGGCGGAGTACTTGTTGGAAGCCATGGAGAGAATAATGGATGACCTGGACTGCACGGTGGAACAAAAATTAAAGGGGGAGATATCTCTACTTAGGGAAGATGCGTACCAGTGGTGGTTGACCGTGAAGGAGGGCAACCAACCAGAGCAGATTACATGGGAGTTATTCAAATCGGCATTTCAAGGGAAATACATTGGAGTGGGTTATGTGGATGCCCAAAGGAAAGAGTTTTTGAATCTGACTCAATGAGATAAGTCAGTAGTAGAGTATGAGGCTGAGTTTCTGTGCCTGAGTCGATATGCCAAAGGAATAGTCACAACAAAATATGAGCGATGCGTGCGGTTCGAGGATGGTCTAAGAGATAACCTTAGGGTACTTATAGCTCCACAGAGGGAGCGGGACTTTACGATTTTAGTGGAGAAAGCACAGATAGCAGAGGAAGTAAAGTGTACGAAGTGACTTAACCAGAAGAAAGAGAAGGGTAAAAATAAGCGGAACGTGGAAGCTATAGGGGCTGGACAGATGCCTACAAGGAGAGCCAAAGTGAATGAGCCGGTTAGAGCTGAGGGCCCTGTTGCTACTGCTAACACTGGGATACCACCTTGTGCTGTGTGTGGAAAAGGACATATGGGCGAATGTTGGAGGAGAATAGGAGCTTGTTTAAGCTACAGATCTATGGAACATCAGATTAGAGAGTGCCCGAAGAGGCCTGATCAGGTGCAAGCCGATGGTAGAGGTAATTTTTAGCCACAGAGAGGTGGTCAACAACCACCAAGGGGTCGTGGCCAAGCCAGAGGCGGTAACGGCGCAGGACATAGATGTGGAGCACCGAGCAGAGGTGCAGGTCCGGTAAAAGTGAGACTGCCAGCCTTGGTCTATGCAGCTCGTCGCAAAGAGGAAGGAGGTGCACTAGATATGATGACGGGTATGTTTTTAATTCATGAGTTACCTTATTTTGCATTGATTGATATTAGATCGACACACTCGTTTGTTGCATGCAATAGGACTGAGTTGTTGGGTGGTATGTTTGAAATAACTGCAAATAAGATTTCTGTGTTAAGTCCTTTGGGCCAGTCAGTGGAGGTGAATAAGTTGTATAAGGACGTACCCTTGGTAGTCCAAGGGGTTACATTTTTACAGACTGGATGGAGTTACCTTTTAGTGAGTTTGATATTATCTTGGGGATGGATTGGTTGGTGAAACATCGGGCAACCTTAGATTGCACTGCAAAGTGAATGGTGTTAAGGACGGCAGAAGATGAGGAGGTAGTAGTGATTAGAGAATGCCGAAACTATTTGTCGAATGTGATTTCAGCGTTAAGGTCTAAAAAGTTGGTGTGTAAGGGTTGCGAAGCTTATGTGGCATATATAAGTGATACGGAGGTTAAGAGCGCTACTATTAAGGATTTAAGAACAGTTGGTGAGTTTTTGGATTTTTTTCCCGATGAATTGCATGGGCTACCGCCCAATAGAGATGTAGAATTTGGAATTGAGCTGTTACCTTGTATGGCTCTAGTGTCCATCGCACCTTATCAGATGGCATCGAAGGAGTTGCTGGAACTTAAGGCACAGATTTAGGAATTGTTGGATAGGGGATTTATCCGACCAAGTGTGTCTCTATGGGGAGCACCGGTGTTATTCGTGAAGAAGAAGGATGGGTCTTTGCAAATGTGCATTGACTATCGGTATTTAAATAAGTTAACTATTAAGAATAAGTACCCCCTACCTAGGATAGATGACCTATTCAATCAACTTAGGGGAGCCTCAATGTTCTCCAAGATTGACTTGCGTTCAGGGTACCATCAATTGAGGGTTAAGGAGGCAGACGTGTATAAGACAGCTTTCAGAACTCGTTATGGACATTACGAGTTTTTGGTGATGCCTTTTGGGCTAATGAACGCACCTGTTGCTTTTATGGACCTTATGAACTAGGTTTTTCAACCTTATCTAGATCAGTTCGTAGTAGTGTTCATAGATGACATCTTAGTATACTCGAGAATGGAGAATGATCATGATGCACACTTAAGGATTGTGTTGCAACTTTTAAGGGAGAAGCTATTGTATACTAAGTTTAGCAAGTGCGAATTCTGGCTAAGGGAAGTCACTTTCCTGGGTCATGTGGTCTCAGCTGAGGGGATTAGAGTTGATCCTCGAAAAGTGGAAGAAGTGTTGGATTGGAAACCACCTAGGGCATTGTCGAAAATTTAGAGTTTTCTAGGCCTGGTTGGGTATTATAGGCAGTTCATTGAAGGGTTTTCATTGATTGCTACACCCTTGAACAAGTTGCTTTGGAAGGGTGTGACGTTTGTGTGGACTGATAAATAGCAAGAAAGCTTTGAGAGGCTTAAGAAGGTTTTAACGGAGGCCCCTATTTTGATTTAGCCGGAGCTTGGGAAGGAGTTTACAGTTTGTAGCGATGCATCGCACGTGGGCTTGGGCTGTGTTCTGATGCAAGAAGGGAAGGTGGTTGCATATGCATCACGTCAGCCTAAGGCTCGTGAGGGAAATTACCCAACCCACGATTTGGAATTGGCAGCAGTGGTATTTGCGCTTAAGATTTGGAGACATTACTTGTATGGAGAGAAGTACACCATCTATACAGATCACAAGGGTTTGAAGCACATCTTAACTCAGAAGGAGTTGAAGTTGAGGCAGTGAAGGTGAATTGAGCTATTAAAAGACTATGATTGCCCAATCGAATACCACCCTGGCAAAGCAAATGTAGTGGCTGATGCCCTAAATCGTAGAGCTATGTTGGACTTAAGGGTGATGTTTGCTCGGTTAAGTTTGCATGACAACGGTAGTTTGTTAGTCGAGTTGCAAGTGAAGCCACTGTGGGTTGAGCAGATCAAGGCTAAACAGTAATTGGATGGAACTTTGGGTACTCGATTCAAGCAAGTCAAGAATGGGGAAGCGACAGATTTTGGGTTAAATAGTGATGGGTTGTTGTGTTTCCATGGTAGGATTTGTGTGCCAAGGGATGATGAGTTAAGAAAGTGTATACTACGGGAAGTGCATAGTAGTCCCTATGCTATACACCCCAGAAGTAACAAAAATGTATCAGATTTACGAGAGCTTTATTGGTGGCCGAGGTTGAAGCGTGAGGTTACCAAGTTTGTGGGCAAATGTTTGGTATGTCAGCAAGGGAAAGCAGAACATCAGCTACTATCAGGGTTACTTCAACCAGTTAAGATTCCACTCTGGAAGTGGGAGCGAGTTACTATTCGTTAGTAGGTTACCCCCAACGCCTTCTAAGAAAGACTCTGTGTGGGTGATAGTGGATCGATTGACTAAGTCAGCCCATTTTATACTGGTCCGTGTTGATTACTCATTACAGAAGTTAGCAAGGTTGTATGTGGTAGAGATTGTGAGGTTGCATGGGGTGCCGGTGTCTATTATATCTGATAAAGACCCTCGATTTATGTCTCGCTTTTGGAAGAAGCTACATGAAGCGCTGGGTACGAGATTGGATTTTAGTACAGCCTTTCACCCTCAGACTGATGGTCAGTTGGAGAGGGTAATTCAAGTTTTGGAGGATATGCTGAGAGGATGTGTAATTGAGTTTCGAGGTAGTTGGGAGGATTACTTGCCGTTAGCTGAATTTGCTTAATCAGGCAAGTATTGGAATGGCACCGTATGAAGCACTGTATGGGTGAAGATGTCGTACTCCGACTTGTTGGACTGAGTTGGTGAGCGGCGAGTATTGGGTCCGGAGTTGGTGGCAAACACCAAGGATAAGGTAAAGTTGATTCGGGATCGGTTGAAGGAGGCGACAGATAGGCAAATGTCATATGTTGACCTCAAGCAGAAAGAGATTGAGTATGCAGTGGGGGACTTGGTTTTTCTCAAGGTTTCCCCTTGGAAGAAGGTGTTGAGGTTAGGGTGGAAGGGCAAGTTAAGCCTTAGATTCATTGGGCCATATCGGGTGTTGAAGAGAATTGGACTAGTTGCCTATCAGCTGGAATTGCCTGCTAAACTGAGCTAAATACACGATGTGTTCCATGGGTCAATGCTAAGGCGTTATCGCTCAGACCCTTCTCACATCGTGTTAGTCAAGGAGATCAAGGTTAGACTAGACCTAACTTTTGCAGAGGAGCTAGTTCATATAATTGATCAAGATGTTACATGTTAAGAAGAAAGTCTGTCCCTTTGGTCAAGGTGCTTTGGCGTAACCATAGTACCGAAGAGGCTATATGGGAACCTAAGGAGGCGATGCGACGACAATACCCTCACTTGTTTCGATCAGGTAAATTTTGAGGCTGAAATTTCTTTTAAGGGAGAGAGTTGTAACGCCCCAAAAATCTCGACACTATAAATTCTGTGCATTGATTTTTTCTTGTGTAGGTAGCACTGTTAGAATATTAATTTTAAGATGTTATAAGGATTATTTGAAGTTTTAGGGATAGGGAAGACCATAGGAAAAATTTAATTTTTGCCTTAGTGAAACCCTAGTCTTTGGTATTAGGCCTCTTAAACAAATTAATGGGAAAATAGGACACAGTTGGGCTTATGGCTCAGTGGCAACATGGCGTCATATGGGGAGCTATAAGGTGGCGTTTGTAGCAGGGAAAGAGGTCCAAGGTTCGAGGCTTAAGAGTGGTGAATTTAGGGACTTTATTTTTGCTCATGGAAGGAAGGTAGTGGCGCTAGAGTGGACTCTGGGAAGGAGTGTTCAGGAGATAAATTTAAGGTAAGGATAAATGAGAGAAAATAGGAGATGGAGAGAGGGGAGATGATGGTGCCGATTGGGACTTTAGGAGAGGCTAGAATCGGCTTGTGGTGTATTTAAGGGTGTGCCGAATTCTCTTGAGGGTTCTTTTAGTTTTTGCCGAATTCATTCCATTGCCAACCTGTCTTCTCCCTTTCATTCTTTTACTAAAATTTCATTGAATTGTGTTTCTTTCTCGCAAAAGCCGAATATCATCCTTGATTCCTTGGAAGCCGAATACTTATATCCCATTTGCCAATTTCTTTCCTTAATCTCTAAAAAGCTGAATACCCATATCCCCATTGTCGATTTCTTTTTCTTTTCTCCATCACAAATATTCTTTTGTTATTTACAACCGTTAATCAAGATTTTAAAAGCTGATAGATTAAAGACTAGTTTCGGTAAGTACGTAGTTAACCATCTTTTAGTGTGTTTTGGTAAAAGCCGAAGGGCTATCTAATCTTTCTCTCGTCATTAACCCTGTATTAACAAGAGGGTAGGGTTCAAAGTTTTCAAGTGTGGTAAGGATCTCTAGCAAGTGGTAAGTGTACTCGTTTTCAATTTCGGATTCATAAATGGCCGATTATAAGTGTGGTTTATAGGGGTGACTCGTGTGGAATATGAGTCACTTGATGTTGATAGTATGTGTGTGGATGCAGATCTAAGGATATTCAGGAATAACAGCTAAGAGGGGCTATTAAAACTGGTGGCATACGGTAACGTTATGGTAAAGCTTTGGGACTTAGTAAGGTTGTGATTAAGTATGGAAATTGATTCGAGGTTGGTATTGATTGTAGGTTGAGGCTGAGGATAGTGTAGCGCGGGTCATTAACTGGGTGTGTACATACACTACACACAAGACCAATCGGTAAAAGCCGAAATCCCGAAATGTCAGAATGCCGAAAAGCTAAAAAGCCGAAAGGATGGTGCCGGTAATCCCACGAGTGTGTGAACACTTGTGAAGAGATTCTGATATGATTACTGAGGCCTAGGGAGCAATCTTATTGTCTCAAGCCACTGTTTGGCCAACCGGGCTAGTCAAGGCTAAATGGGTCTGTCGAGCATGTGAGCCCAAATTGGCAAAAGTTGTGATGTGAAGTTTTATGATGGATTGATATGGATAAGTTTCTGATTTGATTATGATCGGGCCTAATGGGCTACATAAGCATGATTGGGCTTAATGGACTTTATGAACATGATTGGGCTTAGCGGGCCTTATGGGATTGTAGAAATCCATGCTAGGGTTTTAATGGACTATAGGCTTAGTTCTGATGAATTCTCAAGTTGCATAAGACTTAATTAAGTCATTAAACATGTCTGTGGACAAGTCACTAGGCTAGGGTGTGGCAATGGATGTGTGCATGTCTAGGAGTGGATCTAGGAAGAGCTTGGTACTTAAGCGGTCCGAGTGACCCACCTCCTATTCTCTTGAATCCTACCTAGTGCATAGTGTTCGTTCACTTTAGCCACGAGGACTTCTTTATGGGCCAAAATCCATAATTAAAACACGTACCATTAGGAAATTACGAAAATACCCCTCTATGGTAGAATTACAAAAATACCCCTCTAGGCTATAATTACGAAAATGCCCCTCTAGGGAAGAATTACGAAAATACCCCTCTAGGGTAGAATTACTGCAATGCCTCTGTAGGGTAGAACTACTATAATGCCCTCGTAGGGTAGAATTACCGAAACACCCTTGCAGGGTAGAAATTACCAAAATACCCCTAGGTAAAATGACTAAAATACCCCCTAAATGATTAATGTGTGGAAAATTTGTATGTTGCTTTCATGAAATGTATGTTGCATTTGGGTGGGTTTAATGGAATGGAGGAAGATATGTGAGGATCGCATAGTCGCTTGATGACCGTGGATCCACCGGTGGCTTTAAGCCCATTATATGAATAGCAGCCTTGCTGCAACGTTGAGTTGTGCCGCTGTTGGTGCTACCTTTGGAGTGTAGGGATGGGTGGGTTGATATTTATATCCCCACAGGAGTGTAGGGTTGGAAGGGAAATTGAGTGCAGGGTTGGATTTGGGATGGGTGTATAGCATTCATGTGATTTTGATATGATATGAGGTCAATGTGGGCTAAGGCCCAAGACCACCGATACTGTTAGGGCTTAGGCCAAATGTGGTAATTGCATATTGATTTGATTGCCAAGGGTCGTACACACTGAGTTTTGAAACTCACACCCTTTAATTTAATGTTTCAGGTGACCCTAAGTAGACGGCTAGACGTGGGAGAGGACTCGGAGATGGCCACTGCAAGCTACTTAAAAGTTTTAAATAGTTTTTGAATCACTTTATTTTCGTTACTTTATTTTCTTTTGATGTAATAAGGCCTTGTATCTTCGATTTGACTGTACATTGGGTTTATTATTGTTTCAACTGCCAAATCACCAAACCTAAATAAATTTTTAAAGTTAAACGTGGTTTTCTAAGTAACCTTAACATGTGAACGTTTTTACTTAAACATGGGCTTTCATTATGACTTAACAAGTATTTTGAATTTCTAAATCACAAGCTTAAGTTTTTAATCAAGTGACTTTTCTACTGAATATGTTTTTAATTGAACTACGTCATTTTGAAAATAATCCCTTCAATGTGACATCGTCGGATTTGCCCATAACATCTGGGCCGAGTCAGGGGTGTTACAATAGTTCACTCGCTATTAACCACACCTTATTTTCACATATATCATATATCAACTTATCATAATCATACTCACTTTTATTACTCAATTTCATAAACATTGCAACATAGTTGAATCGGATGCACACTTATATACTCATTTATTTATTTCTCGAAATGCCCGTTGAACTGTTCGGAATCAATAAGGATACTCAGATAGCTCTAGAAGCTTGTACAATGCCAACGTCCCAGATGTGGTCTTACATGTAATCAAATATCGATGCCACTGTCCCAGACAGGTTCTTACACGAAATCATATACGATGCCAATGTCCCAGACATGGTCTTACACGTAATCTCTAATCGATGCCAGTGTCCCAAACACGGTCTTACACGATATCTCAAATCGATCCCAACATCCCAGACGTGGTCTTATACGAAATAATATCTCAGGATCCTATGTCATGAAATATGTATCCTAACTATTCCTATGGTTCATACGGGGCTTATCGGACATTGTCACATTTTTGGAGCTTTCTCAATTTCATATATTCAATCCATCTAATCTCAAAACAAATCATCCAAACCTCCACTCAATTTGGCACATACATATATTTATTCACAAATTAATTCAGCACATATATTACATATACATTTCAATTTAATAAAATTTATTTACTTATGACTTACCTCGTACAGACGCAATGGACCAGAACAACTATTTAATAATTTTCGACTTTCCCTAATCCATATCTGAATTCTGCTTTTGCCAATCTAATTAATATAAAAAATTAACTTACTTATTAAATATTTCATTCAATTTAATCCATACAAATATATTTATGCATTTTTGCACTTTAGCTTCTAAAATTCACATTTTTGACATTTTAGTCCCTATTTCAAAATAACACAAAATATACAAAATTTCCTTATACAAAAGCTTAGCCGAATTTTCATATAGTTCATATAAGCCCATATTTTTCATTTATTTCACATTTTAACCCTTCAATTTCTCATTTTCACAAATTAGTCCATAATACTCAAATTCATCAAAAATCCCAATACAAAATATTTTAACCCAACATCACATATTTATTTTCTATCATTAATTCTCACAAAACTCAATTTATCAACAATGGCATATCTCAAAATCATCCTCAATTTCATAAATTCAAGCATGGGCTAGCTAGAACACAAAGCAACAATCTCAAAAGGTAAAAATTATCGAAAACGGAACAAAATCCATACCTTAATTAATCTCCCTAGGTGTCGAACTTAAAAGCTTTATCCATGGCTTTCTTTTTCTCCACATTCAGCTATTAAAGATGAGCAACCCCAATATCTTTTGATTTGTTTTATTTATTTACATATTAATATGCCATTTACAAAATTATCCTTTGTAATTTAATTAATAAACCATATAATGGTTGTCCTTAACTGCCCATCCCACTATTAAATGGCCTAATTTCATTTTAAGGTCTCCACATTAAAAAGAAAATAGCAATATAGCACTTTAACAAATAGCATGCCGCTTTCACATTTTACGCGATTAAGTCATTTTATCAATTTGGACAATCAATCAGTAAAATTAACTTATGAATTTTCACATATATAAATTAACATATAGTGAATGCCAAAATAATATAAAAATTAATTTTACGACCCCAGATTTGTGGTTCTAAAACAACTGTTCTGACTAGGGTCGAAACTGGGTTGTTACAACTCTCCCCCCTTATATAACACCCCAAACCTGGCCCAGACGTTATGGCCGTATTTGGCGGTGTCACATTGAAGTATATTTTGAAATCGTGACTCAAATCAATTTTGTTGCGAAAGCTCTTTTTGTTTAGCAAAACATTAAATCCAAGTAATTCATTTAGTCCAATTATACATAAAAGAATAGGTATTTTTTTTTTCAAACTCATTTATTGCGGAAGCTTTGCTTTAAAACCCATTTGTTGTGTTATCGCGAGATTTTTGAAAACTGATATCTTTTATAAACCACGCCTTAAAACTATCGAGTTCAAAGACAACCAACCTACCCCAAATTAAGTTTAAAAAATTAGCGATGGCCTTATTACAACCCAAAATAAATCGATAGTTAAAGTGAATTTAAAATTTAACGCAACTTAAAAGGAAAGTGTGGTCGAGTCCAAGTCCCCTGCAACACCGAATCGTCTAAGCTTGAGGATTACCTGCACAGTAAGAAGATGGGTGAGTTTACAAAAACTCAGTGTGTAACCCCAGAAATATTAGTATACCAGAATCAGCCTGGGCTAGAGCCCATTATAGTAGCATATGACAATCAGTGGACCTAAGCCCATTACAGTAACAGTATAGCATGCATTCAAAATCCTACCAAACCATCCTCTACACTCCATCTCCGTCCAAACCATCACTCCATGTGGGGATATAATCGACCCACCCAACCCTGGACTCTACAATGTAGTACTTATACGGCACTATCGATAATTTGTAGCAATGCTACCAGAATATTAGGCTATAAGCCATCAAAATAATACAGCGAAGCTGCCAGAACAGGACTCTTCCTCCAAAACATATACCCAACCCCCATGCGATGCAACACAATCAATGACAAGCTATATCATAATGCAGATTATAAGCACATGTATATAATATCTCATAGCATGCATAATCATCCAAACAATATATAGAGTCAATACAGACACTTTACCAGCAAGGGGTGTTTTGGTCATTTTCGCCCCTTTAGGGCATTTTAGTCATTTATCAACGTGGGCCCAAGTAGTCTAAGGCCCATCAGCAAGCCACAGTCATCTAGCGACACATGCGACTATACCATTGCAGAAATTTTGTCTATGGGCCAAGGCCCATTAAGCCAACCCATGTGGGCCTACATGACAATTTGGCCTACGCCAAGCGTATATCATAATCAGAATGTTGTTACCCAATAATTACAAAGTTTTCCTCAAGCGGGCCCACGGGCCCATTGGGCCCATTTAGCCCATTTTGGCCCAACTCATGAAACTGCTCATGATGGTCGTTTTTCGATGTAGGGCCATAATTCGTGGCCTTGACCGATTACATGTGTGTTCGCACGCCCATGTGGCCAACATTCGATTCGTCAGCTTTTTGGCATTTGCGGTTTCGACATTTCGCCTTTGCAACTTAAAAGTGTGATAAAACACCTGAAGCAAGAACGTACGCCATGCCCAAGAGATTCCCAAACCTACATTCAGTCACTAATCCATTAGTCAATTAACACTAAGGTTAATCAATCTTCTAAGAACACTAGATTTCCAATAGTACAAACGCTTACCTTGAATAAGTAAGTAAGGTTCAATCCTTCCTTAACCTACTGTTACCCCCTTCTTGGCAATATCTGATTCAAAATACAACTTCCATTAAAAGGACCCAAATAGCAAACCACTTGAATTAAATATATCTCTTACCAAAATATATCCTAAGAATAGAGAGTAGCAGTATCGATCCACCACAGCACCACCTACAATTGAGGCTCGTGATGCCATGCACACACTTTCGGTAAAAATCGATAAGGGAAAGAAGGGATTAGAAAATGAAAGTTATAGATTCAGCAGAGAGAAATGGAGGTAAACAAGACAGAGTTAAGATAATCGCCCATACCACCCAAAATCAATAGAAGCACATAAGGAGTCGACGCACCTAGCCACCCGCAAGAGTAATATTCGGCCATAACAAGTTAAAACCGAAAAGGATTGGGGATGTAGGCAATAATGGAAATTCGACCAAGGTCCAAAATACCAAGGATATGTCGAAGAAGAACCCAAGCAAAGAGTAGAAGTGTAATAAGCTACTATTAAAAAAGAAGGACTAGAAGAGATGAAGAAAAATAGAGGATCGATTTAGAGGGGAAAACCAATTGAAAGAGAAGGAAAAGAAATTGAAATCGAGAGAAGGAGAAAGAAATAAGTGTCAGCTATAGAAAGATGGACCCAAAACAAGATTTGGCTCTCAAGGTAAAAGGCATTTAGGTTGAGCAAAAAGAGAAAACTTGAGAAGGGGAGATGGTTCAAAACAAAAGAGATGTATTCGATAAGGGCAGAGAAAAATGGTGGGAAAGAAATAATCGACAGTAGATTCGGTCACTCACAAGAACGCACAAAGAGATCCCAAAAAAATAACAGACGCAAAAGAAAGAGCACTAACACCCCAAAATGAAATTTCGGCATCCTTCAAAGAAACACAAAACAACCCAGAACACTTTGGCAGAAAACCAAAAAAAAGAACAACCACAATCCCCTTTTGGCACTCAATTGCCTATAGCTGAATTTGACACTCGCAACACAACACCCTTCCCAAATCAAATTTCCTTTACTCACTCCCCATAATCCTCATTCCAACTGAAACATCTTATCCAAATCCCTTTAATTCCTCCTCAAGACCGATTCCACAACCACCTTAGCAGAACTCCACTCCAACTCAAACACTGGGCGTCCCCTCAGCAAAATAAATACTACATCACTTATCCCAAGACTTGAACCTTGGACCCCTTGCCACACCTGGGACGTCACTTTCATTAGGCCATAAGGCTCCTTGTGCCATTTCTTAGCCACAATTGACTATAAGATCTACTTCTAATCACTAAGGGTTCACTTAGGAGAAAAAATAATAATTTTGCAAATGCCAAGACTTAAACCCCAGACCACCTACACACTCCTAACACCACCTTGCCACTAGACCACTTGCTTCCTTGTGTCATATTTCAAGCAAACATATTTATAAGGCCTTCCAACTAACGCCAAGGTCCTCTAAAGGGAAAAAATAAAAATTTTGCTAGAGCCATAGTTTGAACCCAGGACTTCTCAGACACTCCCAAACACTCCTAAATCACTTAGCCACCAAACTAGACATGCAATTTATGAAATTTTTTTCACAAAACTAAAATCCAATTTCTCCGACAGACGAAGCCCATTTCTCCTAGGCCCAAAATCTAGGGCGTTACATCTTAGGGATTTTCGTCCCCAAGAATCTCACCAGAAAGTAGATTAAAGATTTTCTTTTACACAGTACATTTCAAATTCACATATAGCTTCGGATTTCATATCTCTTTAGTCTCACAAGTAAGATTCTGATCTGTCTTCCACTATACATCATGTCAAGCTGAACTGCTTATAACTGTATTGAATTACTTTCATTTCTGCTCAATTTCTCTGATGATATTATTCGCATGGATGAATTTGTCACAAAGCTCGGTCCCAAAACAATGGATTTTGGTAATTGTAATATACGATACTTCATACAATGTCATTTTTTTATAAACACAGTAACAAAATATATATATCAAGAATTTGAATTGCGTTTCCTGATTTCAGTGCAATCTCATACTCACAGATTACTAAAATTTCTCTTGAAATCTTAATATGAGTTTCAGATTTCAATCCAAAACAATGATGACTGGAACCATATACAGACTCATCATTTCAATAACGGATAACTCAGCTATTATATCAAAAGAGAAAAGCAACACCCCTATCCCGAGACCGTCACCGGAACAGGTAAGAGGCATTACCAAAGTTTCAGAATGGATCATAATAGAATAGTCACAGTTTACAAGATTCAGACAATAAGTCCCTATTAGAGATTTATAAAACCTCAAACATGCATAAAGATAAGGTTGGGACCAAACTGAAAACATTCATAAACTTCAAAACACATGTAAAATTTTCCAAATTTTGGAGGTCACACGCTCGTGTGACCAGGCCGTGTGCCTTACACAAGACCCAGGCATGCCCATGCACCCAAACCGTGCCAAAATAGAGTAAGCATACTGACTTTTTGCCACAGCCACAAGACACGCCCGTGTGTCTTGGCTGTGTGAGTTTTTGTGCCAATACTGGAAAATTAACATGGCCATAAGGCGCACCCATGTGACATAGCTGTGTGGCGCTAAGCAGACTTGGTTTAAGTCATGCTTTCCACCTACTAAGGGTCAAACCTACAAGCCAAGTTCATGCCACAAATATACTGCAATTCCAACTACATTCAAAGCCTAAAACATATCTCAACATGATCAAACCATTCACATACATACTCAATTTCAAATCTCATACCAAGCATTGTGACACCCCTAATGTGACCCTAGTCGGAAAGTGGTTTCAGGACCACCAAAACCGAGTCACAATAATAATTAAATGTCATATCTGATGCTTATTATTTGTGAATATGTATGTGTGAAAATTTCATGCTTTAATTTTGTCATTTGGATGTGAAATTAGCTAAAAAGGACATAATTGTGAAACTTAGAAAATATGTTAGGTAAATGTGTGAGGACCAAATAGTGGTATAGTATGAAAACATGGGTTTGCATGTCAAAATGCCCTATTTTAAATTAGTGGCCGGCCATGTAATGATGTCCCTCCACTATGTATGAATTTTCCTATATTATTATATTGATAATTGTTATAATAACTTAATAAAAATGTATTAAATAAAAAAAGGAAGAATAAAACAAAAACAAGAAAAAGAAGTGTTCATATTTTTCTTGTTAGGCCGACTATTGACAGGAAAAAGGGGGGGAAAGAACTTGAATTTTCGGCACCTTGATTTCTTTCTTTAGGTGAGCTTATTTGATAATTTTTTATGGATGTTTGATATTTTTGTAATGGTTTTGTTGTTATCTGTTCAACCCATGGATGAAATTGTGTTTGTGTACTTTTTATATATGTGTTTCGGCCATGGCTAATTGAAGGAGATTTTGTGTTTTACTCTTAATAATGGAAATCTATGGTTGTATGCATAGAAACTAGCTAATTGATGAAAAATAAAATGAGACTTGGGCATATCTATGATTTTCGGCATTGTAGAGATGGGTTTAGTGCATTCGGCCATTTGGGGAAAATAGGGAAATCATGTAAAAACATGTAATTCATGTTAAATTATTAAATTAAGTCTTGAATTGATGAAATCAAGTGATGAATGGAAGTATTTGAGTTGGTGGATGATTTGAGCTAAACTATATGCGTTTCTTGTTGAATTTTTATGGATTGAGTTGGCAAAATAAATTGTGATTATTTTGGTTGTGGCAATCGGCTAAGTGGGGAGTATGCATGATTAATGAGAAATTTGTAGTAATTGTATACGTGTTAGCTTATTTAGCACTTGAGTAATGAATTACTTTTGTATTGGGGATGATTAGTAGTGAGTAAAGATTTGGTTAACTTTGTTAAGTGATTTATTTAGACAAGTTGTATACGGTTGATTTAATGGTGTGCAAAAATTATGCTAAATTGGGATTTTGATTATTTAGGTTGTTAATGTGCATTTATAAGATTGCCGAATGAAAATCAAAGTAAGAATTAGTAATAAAGTTGTATATTTGCTGATTATGATTAAATGTTTATACTGTAATGGTCATATATATAGGTATATATATTTATGCCTTATGTATGTACCATGTACACATAAGGACATTCGGCAATATGATTAAATTCATGTAGAAGAAAGCATGACAAATTAAGTGAATCTTTGCTTGTGAATGTGAATTAGATATAGATTAAATAAGTATGAAATCGAGTCATGGCATATTTTATTAAATATGATTCATATTGAAAATGATATGTGATTGCCAAATGCGATTGTTAAGTAAATAATATTAGTTAAGTACTTAAACAAATCTATTGTTTTACTTTAGCTTAAGAGCAAGGAGGATCAAAGTCGGATAGGGGAAAAGAGAAAGTAAACGAATAGCCGTGGATATCTAGTCGTCGACCACTTCTGAGGTAAGTTCTTAAGTGTTTGAACTTGGAAATTTAAGTGCAAATTTGAAATAATCTGCTTAGGACAGCAGTAGTAACATGATTTTAGAAAATCACCATAAATTGTTGGAGTTGAATTAGAGGCTGAATAAAATATGTAATTAAATCTTAATGAGTCTAGTTTCTTATAAAAGAAACCTTGTAAGCAAAAGAATTTCCAATAATAAGATAGTTAAAGTTGTTTGAGACAGTGTCAGAATGACTCTGAAATCCTCTGTTCTATTTTTAGAAAATCATTATAAATTGTACAAAAATTGTTATAAGATAAAATTTATATGCTTAGGCTCCTCGATAAGTCTAGTTTCAAATGAAATAAACAAGAACATATTTTGAATTCTGTACAACGAGAATTTTGATTTGAAGGGAAGAGTGGTCAGTATAGTCAAACAGTGAAACAGGGGAAATTCTAAGAAAAATCTGGTATTGATTGGCCAAACGAAAAATTCTAAAAATTTTATGGTTGTAAGATATATGTGTCTATTTTCAGGGAAAAATAATGGCACTTCATTTGGAGTTTTGTAGCTCCAGTTACGAATAATTTAATGACTGTTGCTCAGGAAAATAGCTTGTAGTGAATTTGTGATTATGTAGTAAACATTGATGAAACTGTTGAGTTGTTTATAAGCTATCGATTAAATATTGGTAATCAAAGTACCGAATCCGTATTAAAGTGAGGCTATAAGCTGTAAACAACTAGTATACCTAGTCAATTTAGTTATGATGAAATTAATGTATGAGATATGTATATGTGGTAAGGCCAAATGGCTAATGTGAAATGTGTATGAGGTATGTATATGTGGTAAAGCCAAATGGCTAATGTGAAATGTGTATGAGATATGTATGTGTGGTAAAGCTGAATGGCTAATGCGAAATATGTATGAGATATGTATATGTGGTAAAGCCAAATGGTCACTATGATTTAAGCTTGAATGGTGAATTGGATATGTGATGTTGTGTGTGACTTTTGAACTAAATTTAAATGATGGTGTTTATATGGTGCTTATATCCGAATGTGACATGAGACTACTAATGTAATAGAATTGTGAAATGTATGCTTGACGAATAAATATGCATAAAGGTTCAGTGAGTTATATCCGGGCTAAGTCCTGAAGGGCATTCGTGCCGATGTTATATCCGGGCTAAGTCCCGAAGGGCATTCGTGCCGATGTTATATCCGGGCTAAGTCCTGAAGGGCATTCGTGTCGATGTTATATCCGGGCTAAGTCCCGAAGGGCATTCGTGCCGATGTTATATCCGGGCTAAGTCCCAAAGGGCATTTGTGCTGATGTTATATCCGGGCTAGGTCCCAAAGGGCTTTCGTGCCGATGTTATATCCGGGCTAAGTCCCGAAGGGCATTCGTGCCGGTGTTATATCCGGGCTAAGTCCCGAAGGGCATTTGTGCCGGTGCTATATCCGGGTCAAGATCCCGCAGGCTTTATGCGAGAATATTATCCTGATTTAATGTCTGTAGGCTTCGTGCTCGTACTATATTTGGGTTTAAAGACCAGAAGGCTAAATGCTGGGATTCAAGTAAGATTTTGATATTAAGCATCCGCAGTAAATTACCATCAAATAAGTAATATGCATTTAAGATGTTCAGGTACGTATTACTTATTCATCGGTGGATTGATTTCGAAGTAAATTATTAGTGTCAAAGAGATATGTAAATGTGATTGATAATATAATTCCAAATATGTGAATGATCTAATTGGTAATGGTATGCTTGTGTAATGAAGTATGTGATGAACTATCCTTATGTATTAGTGCATATTCAGCCAAAAAGGCCTTATGATTTGAGTATGGGTTGTATTCGGCTAGATGTGCCAATACAAAATAAGGATTATATTCTGTCAACTTACGTATATGCGATAAGGAATATGTTTGGTTCTTTATGTGCCTATACGAAAATTTAGTACTTGTCATGTTGAAATACTCGAAAATATTGATGTGATTATGAACAAATGGATAGGATTATTGAAAGATTTAAATTGATGAAGAATATGCTTTGGGAATCAATCATGAAAAGGATATATGTTATGCTAAATGAGTTATGACTCTATGAAACTATTCATGATAGATTATGATATGACTACGGGACTCCAAATATAGAAATTGAGAGTAGTTAAAGTATTATGTTTTCATTTGATTGAATCAAAAAACATTTAAAGGTAATGCATATGTAAATATTCGACCATCTTAGTCATTATTATTCAGAAGTATATATGTGTTAGCTAAGTGATGCATTTATTGATACTATGGTTCGAGATGAAGCTCTAGATTAACTTTATCGAACAGAAGAAATGAATGATCAATGATATTGAATGACAACACTTTGTGATTTAAAATTCAAGGCCAAAGAAATGTCAACTAAATTATGTGAAATTTTGGCTAGGTATATTTGGACAAATGAGACTTTACTTAGATTAAGTATATTTGAAAAACGTCTTTGATTCAGCAAAATTATTGTTTTGCTTAAAACTTACTAAGCTTATGAAAGCTTACTCTGTTTGTTCGTGTTTTTGTTCTATAGGTTGTGGATTCTGACTATCAGCTCGGGGATCGTCAGCACTTCGTCACACTATCTATCGTTACGATAACCATGTGATTGGACTTAGCTGATGGCATGTATAGGATAGACAATAAGTAGATTGATACTTTGACCTTCATGTAGAAGTCTTGTGATTACGGTATATTATGGAACTTGTATAAGTTTTAAATTCGAACTTTGTTTGCGTCTAGCAATTTAGTAAGTGAATGATCTTTATTCAAGAAAATGTTCAAAAATTTACGGCCCCGATCTGATTCCTAGTTTTCGGTAACGCCTCGTCCTATTCCGGCGACGGTTACGGGATAGAGGTGTTACAAGCATATCCATAACTTAACCAAAGTGTAAGATTAAACACTTGGTACATACCTCATTCATACTATTTCCAAATCTTACCTTTTCTTCACCTTGTCATGATTCATGAAGATCAAAACATACAAAATTCATATAGCCATCATAAGCTACTCAAATTGGCATCACAAGCCATATACTAAAACCAAACACAACATATCATTTGCTAGCCAACTCTCATGGCCTTACAAATAAACATATCCAAGCTTAATACATAGACACCCTAGCCTATACATGCCATACTTAAACTTTTTACATTTAAAAGGTACCAAAATCAAGCTCGATAGTGCGGTGATAATCCTTCACTATCCCTGAGCCCTCAATAGCTACGATATCTGTACAACAGTTGAAAGAATAAACAGAGTAAGCTACAATGAGCTTAGTAAGCCAGATATAAGCATATGCAAGTCATGAACATAATGTGATAGCCAACTTATATAGTTAACTTACAAACCAGATATATTCACTTGTAACAAAATTCTAGTTCACAGTAGCATATCTTTTATGCTCAGAAATTCATTTCAGAAGAGACGTACTTGAGTCAGACATATAGAGTATGTCTTCATTCAATTCTCGAAATTTTCCCTCAACCACTCAGAGATGTTACAGAGTTCATATATATCATAAAACGACGACGTCCCTGACGTGGTCTTACATGTCAGTCAATATCGATGCCACTATCCCAGACAGGGTCTTACACGAAGCATATATGATGCTAGTGTCCCAGACATGGTCTTATACGAACATATTTGATGCCAGTGTCCCAAACACGGTCTTATACGAACATATTTGATGCCAGTGTCCCAGACACAGTTTTACACACATTTCTGAAATCAATGCCTATGTCCCAGACGAGATCTTACATGATATTATTTTACTATTACTAAAGCAGAATTAACTCGGAACTAATACATTAGGCTTTCATGGCCATCCAATTGCAGTTAACATATTATGAATACATAATAAACATCGATTCAATGCATATTTTGTATATTGACTTACCTCGTACGGATTTAACAGATTTGAGCCGACTATTCAATGGTTTTGGACTTTCCTCGATCTAAGTCTGATTTCCTTGGTTCTGTATCTAAATAAATCCAAATTCAGCCATTCAATATTCCATTCCATTCAATCCAATCCATAAACACTCATTTAGGGCATTTTGCATTTTAGCCCTTACAGTTTCATACTTTAACAAATTAGTCCCTAATACACAAAGACATCAATTTACAAAATTCATCTAAATACAAGCTTGGCCGAATATTTATGGCTTTCATAAAACCCCATATAACACATTTATTTCACAAATTAGTCCTCCAAAAATCTCATTTTCACAAATTAGTCAACATAGCTCAATTTCATCAAAAACTCATGGCAAAACATGTTTATTCAACACCTATCCATCATTATTCATTCAATTTCATCACAAAGCTTCAAATAGCATCAATGGCATTTTTCATAAACTTCATCAAAAACAGAAACTGAGACATGGGCATGGAAGATTTTGAAGCAACGGTCACAGAAACATAAAAATAATCAAAAACGGGTAAAAACTCATACATTAATCAAGAACTAAGCTAGCCGAAACCTAGGAAGCTTATTTTCTTCTCTTTTTCTTTGATTTTCGGCAAAACCAGGTGAAAAAGGCCATGTTTCTTTTGTTTTGTTTATTAACACATAATAATAAAACATTTACCATTTTATCCATTAATTAAACCATATAAAAAACATATGTTGTAAGGTCACTTATGACCACTGAAACCTTCAATGGTTTAAGTGCTACATAAGGCCATCATTATTTAAAAGCCATCTCAATTAAACACTTGAACATATAGCATACTAATTTTACCACATATACAATTCAATCCTTTTTCGCAATTAAGCACAGAGACAGATAAATTAAATCACAAAAATTTCACAGATGCTAAATCATATATCACAGACATAGAAAAATAATATTAAAATAATTTTTAGACTCAGATATGTGGTCTCGAAACCACTATTTCGACTAGGGTACAAATCGGGCTGTTATAGAAAATCTACACATACAGAGAGATTTCTTCAAGCAGTTATTAATAATTCAGATCACTTTATCTTTTGCAATGATAATAATAATCCCGATGCAAAGTTCATCAAAATTGTATTTCATTACTATTCAGATATCAACTCATGTTTAAACAGTTCCGAAGAAATTAATGATTAACTCTAATCTGTTGATAGCTCATGCATTTGAATACAAAGTCAAAAATACCATGTTTTATACTCATTCATCAATACCACTTTCTCAGATTATCATGCATCTTGTTATTCCTGCATGAACACGCTAACTGACCCTGTGAGCCACCTGTAGCAATGGTTATAAAATCTCAGAGCTTTTAGGTATAGAAATTTTATCTCGAAGCAATAAACAATCATCGCTTCCATATCCGAAGTTCTGAATCAGAAATCAATTTTATGCTGAACCCCTTATAGCTTACAATTTGATAACACAATTTCTAAGTTTCATGAGTGTCAATTTAATTTCTAATCTAGCAAACATATATTCATCATCTAATAAAATCAATCACATGTTCATCGCTCGAAAAGCACAAAAAAGTTTCTTATTCCAATCATCCAAAATTATAATTATTACCCTTGGTAATAATTACTTACAGATTCAAAACTTTTCGACGATTCGAGCTATCTCTGCTGTTCCTAAATTCGGATCTGTCTCTGACATTAAACATTGTAAACTCTTACAGTTATAAACATATCACGTAACTCCTTTCATGTAGCTTTAACTATATGGAATCACAAGATATCACGGTACATTCTTTTATCAGAATATACTTTAAACCATTCAATAACTTATGGCTGAAAATCATAAACTCTTTATTCAACTCAGGCTGAACCAGAACTGATGTTTCAGTTGACAATGTCTTTGTGCACAAAAAAGCTTCGACAATCGAACTAAATTTAATCTACCCTGACATTTCTTAAATAAAATCGTTCTGATATATATAATTTTGTATAAAGTCTTCAAGAATACGAATTCTTCTTCCAGACCATCCCTCAATTCACACGTGTACGTTTAAAATTTATTTCCAGTCTAGTGGATAAATTCAAACACATATAACCCAATTAACTTTTCAATCAAGTAATTCAGATCAAACTAAACCACTGAATCGGTCTCTTCAAAGAAATCTTTTCTTCGTGTTTAAAGGATAACCTAGACATATCATTATTCAGAAGCCACAACCATCATATAGAAATCATAATGTCATAATAAGACCGACGTCTTAACCGTAACTGTAGCACCCCAAACCCGACCCAGACGTTATGGCCAGATTCGGTGTGTCACATCATCTAGACCTAATCCTCGATTACCTATTTACTAAGTTTTAGGGTGAGCTTTTGAAAAAGATCTTTAAGGTTTGAAGAGAAATTCCCGGTTCCATTTGAGACTCGTCTTAATTTCTACCATCTTATTAAAAGATTTGCTTGTCATTAACTTGGTTAATAAATCAAGTTGTGAAATTTATTTTGAAAATGTTGGGTTAATTTTTAAAAACTCACATAATCATATTTAGAATAACAAGGTAAGGAATAATTAAATTATAAAAATAAAACCCAAAACATAATTAAAGCTGCCTTATTACAACCCAGAAAAATAGAAAGTAAAATGAGTAAAAATAAATAAATATTAAGGTTAAACCAAACGCAGTCCTCGTGGCCACTCTAAATCCCGCCTAGCTCCAAGTCCACGAACTAATGCTAACCTACAAGGATGGAAGGAGAGGAGTGAGTTTACAAAACTCAGTGTGTGCAAAAAAGAACCCATCCAAGCCCAAGTCAGCTCAAGCCCACTGAGCCTGAGCCCTATCTAGTCACAGTGTCAACTGGGCTGAAGCCCCATTCAGTGCTCAGTTACTGGCTGAAGCCCTATTCAGATTTAGTAATTTGTGCCAAAACCCTTCTCAGTACAGTATAGAAAATAGTACGGCCCATAGGCCTAATACAGAAACAGAAAAGATAAATAGCATGTATGCAAACCCATAATCCGTGGGGAGACTACTCAACCCACCCAACCGCTACACACCACCCGTACTAACCAGTACACCATGTGGGGAATAACTTGACCCACCCAGCCCATACACCACAGTCGCAGCATGGCTGCGCAGATCACATGGCTAAGCCACTAACAGTATAACGAGGCAAAGGCCCTTTTCAGTATACGAGGCATAGCCCCTTTCAGTAAACGTGGCAATGCCATTCACACTTCCTCCATCAATATCCCAACCCATGCAACAGATAGATATAATATAGCATACAGTAGCAGAAATAGACAGTCATGCATTTCAGTCAAATTTTGCCCTAGGGGTATAACAGTATTTTTACATCTAGGGTAAAACGGTAATTTTCCACCTCTTTGGATATTTCGATAATTTTATCCATTTTTAGGGTTTCCATGCATATTATAGTCATTACTAGTTAATTTATCGTTATAGTAGTCCATTTCACTTAGTTTAACAGTTTTAGCCAGTTTTAACTGTTTTGACCCTACATCCTATCAGAATACCTTAACGCCCATTTTTACCCATATGGGCTCGAAAACCCATTGGGCCCACATTTGGCCCACAAGGCCTAACTTACCAAGATGCACGAAATCGCACACCCAACCAACTTGCTACTCACAATTACAGATCCATCGAGATCCTACCAACTTGTGGGCGCTCGTACGCTTAAAAGCCCACGAAATGCCAGAACTTCGGTATTTCAGCATTTCGACTTTTGCCGAATTGAACTACAGAGGTGTTCAATACACACACCTGTTTGCGATTCCGCCGACAAGATCCTCGATGCGATAACTCCTGCAATCCACCATTTAACCGATTAAGCAATGAATCCATGAAAGCCAATATAGGAATTCCCTTACCACATTCGGCCAATACCCCTAATGGCCATAAAGTTCTCACCTTCCCGATTTAGATGCACTAGATCTAGATATGATTGTGTCGATGCCTTCAGTTCCTTGTTTGCTCACCTCTTTCGCTAACTAACGTATATAAGAACCAAAATACAACACTAGGTTACCAACAGGCTATGTTGATAGCCTCCCTAAGTACACAGGGATTTCGACTTTTCCTTAAGTTTTAAAAAAATGAAAGTATTTAGTATTTGATCACTTACCGACGATTCTACTTGATGAATACTACTTCCACGCACTCTCTTCACTAGATCCGTAATAGTTCTAACCCAAACGTTAGCAGAGAATGGCTCTAGGAGATTTGACTTTTAGATCTCTACTTAGATACTCTTATCGACACAATAAAAGGATAGGAGCAATGAATCGACAGTAAAACAAACAGATAATGAGGGATTAGTCTTGTTGGAGAATTTAAGAAAAGAAAGAAATGATTTTGGCAAAAGGGGTAGTCGACAATGGGAAGTTTTGGCTTCCAAAGGTTGTCAACGAGATTAGAATGAAATAGAAAAAGGGGTAAGTGGATTTGGTCTTGAAGAGAAAGTGATGGGATGGTTTCGGTTTATGGGTGAAAGAGGACCAAAGAAGAAGAGAATAGAAGAAAACGAATGGAAGAAGAACAAAAGTGGAAAAGTAGGTTCGGCTAGGGAAGAATTCGATAATAGGGGTTTAAGGGTAGCAAGTTTCGGCTTTGAGACAGAAAAGAAAGGAAGAAAGAACAGGGAACCCTATCTTTACTATACCTAATTTGGCAAAGAGAGGGAGGCTCAAAAACCCTAAAGAAATCGGCACAACCCTAGGCAATGCCGAAAATACTAACCCTAAAGCTTAAGTGCCGAAATTGCCATACTAGGAACCCCTTGGTCGGCTACTGCTTCCCCAAATTCAAACTCTCCTAAAAACTCTCCTTGATCTACTCTCATGAGCAATTTAAATTCTCCATAACAGAGTTTCACTTGAGTGCCAAAACTTGACCAACACATGCACATAAAAATAAAATGCCATAAGCTACCTTGACTTGAACCCTCGACCTCCAATTCCCTTCTAGGCGCCACTTTTTTAGGAGCTTAGTGTCCCCACCCTGCCACTATGCCAAGGCTCCCTTTATGACAAATTTTACCGAGTTTTTCTTAAGAGCCCTCTTGACCAAGTTCCCCCCTTCACTTAAAACATACTTTGACATTTTTACCCGGTTTTAACTTGAGTTTGGGCCTCTTAAAGGCCCACTAGCAAACTTAAGCACAAATCTAACAGTCTCAATATAGAAAATTCACCATTCCAACAAAATTGCAACAAACCCAAAAAAGTCCAAAAATCAGGGCGTTACAACTGTACCCCCTTAAAGAAATTTTGACCTCGAAATTTACCTGATCCAAATAACTGAGGGTATTATTGACGCATAGCCTCTTTTGGCTCCCACGTAGCCTCTTCTCTTCTATGGTTACGCCACAACACCTTTACTAACGGAACTAACTTCCTTCTTAAGACTTTAACCTCACGATCCAAAATATGCACAGGCTCTTCCTCAAAGGTCAAATCAGTCTTTACCTTAATCTCTTCCACTGGTACAATATGCGAAGGATCTGATCAATATCGTCTCAACATAGACACATGGAAAACGTCATGAATATGGTCCAACTTTGGTGGAAACTCTACTGGCCCTATTCGCTTAAGAATCCGATAAGGTCCAATGAACCGCGGACTCAACTTGCCCTTTTTACCAAATCTCAAAATCTTTTTCCACGGCGAAACCTTCAGAAAAACCATATCCCCAACAACAAACTCAATTCCCTTACGCTTAAGGTCAGCATATGACTTTTGCCTATCAGATGCCTCCTTTAACCGGTCTTGAATCAGCTTAACCTTGCTCCCAGTATCTGCCACCAACTCCGATCCAAGAACTTGTCGCTCCCCCAATTCAGTCCAACATGTGGGCGTACGACACCTTGGCCCATAAAGTGCCTCATATAGAGCCATCTAGATACTTGCTTGATAACTGTTGTTGTATGCAAACTCTTCCAATGGTAGATAGTCCTTCCAACTTCCGCGAAAGTCAATAACACATCCTCTCAGCATATCTTCCAGAACTTGAATAACCCTTTCCGACTGTCCATCTATCTGAGGGTGAAACGTAGTACTAAAATCCAATCGCGTACCCAACATCTCATGCAACTTTTACCAAAATCGAGATGTAAATCTAGGATCTCGATCAGAAATTTTCGAAACTGGCACCCCATGTAAATGCACTATCTCTGCCATGTACAACCTGGCCAACTTCTGAAGTGAGTAATCGATTCTAACCGGTATGAAATGAGCAGACTTCGTCAATCTATCCACAATTACCCAAACAGAGTCTTTCTTCGAGGGTGTCAAAGGTAACCCACTCACAAAATCCATATTTACTCTTTCCCACTTCCATTGTAGAATTTTCACTGGCTGTAATAGTCCAGAAGGCAACTGGTGCTCAACTTTTATTTGCTGGCATGTCAGACATTTCCCCATGAATTTAGTCACTTCTCGCTTAAGTCCAGGCCACCAGTATACCTCTCGCAAGTCACGATACAACTTATTTCCTCCAGGATGCATAGCACAAGGTCCACCATGAGCCTCTTTCAGAATATTTTGCCTTAAATCTGAGTCCTTCAGAATGCAAACTCTCTCACGAAAACAGAGAACTCCATCAGTATTTCATCCAAAATCCTCATTCTCCCGATTCTTAGCTTGCTGGAACCGAGGAACCAACGAATCATCCTCCAATTGCTTCTCTTTAATTTGCTCAGTCTAGGTCGGTCTCACTTGCAACTCAACCAACAGACTTCCATCATCGTACAAACTCAAATGAGCAAACATAGCCTTAAACTCAGCAACCGTCCTTCGACTCAGTGCATCAGCCACCACGTTAGCCTTTCCTGGCTGATACTCTATCGAACAGTCATAATCCTTAAGCAACTCAATCCATCATCATTGCCTAAGGTTTAACTCCTTTTGGGTCAACAGATACTTGAGACTTTTATGGTCACTGTAAATAATACACTTTTCCCCATATAGGTAGTGTCTCTATATTTTCAACGCAAAGACCATTGCTGCCAACTCTAGGTCATGCGTAGGGTAATTTGCTTCGTGAGGTTTAAGTTGTCGTGAAGCATAAGCGACCACCTTTCTCTCCTACATCAGAACACAACCTAATCCCACATGCGAAGCATCACTGTACACAGTGAAATCCTTCCCAGACTCTGGCTGATTTAACATTGGCGCCTTAGTCAAAACCTTTCTCAGCTTGTCAAAAGCCTCATGTTGCTTCTCTGTCCATACAAATGCTACTCCTTTTCTTAACAGCTTCGTCAATGGTGCTACGATTAGAGAAAACCCCTCTACAAGTCTTCTGTAATAACCTGCTAGACCCAAAAAGCTTCGAATTTTCGATACTGACCTTGGTGGCTTCCATTCCAGAACTGCCTCAATTTTTCGAGGATCTACCTAATCCCCTATGCTGAAACAACATAACCTAGAAAAGTCACTTCTCGCAACCAGAACTTACACTTACTGAATTTCGCATACTGTTGCTTTTATCTCAACACTTGTAGAACAATTTGAAGGTGTTCATCATGCTTCTCCTCAATTTTCGTATACACCAATATATTGTCAATAAAGATGATCACGAACTGATCTAAGTACGGTTGGAACACTCGATTCATTAAATCCATAAAAGCTGCAGGTGTGTTTGTCAATCCAAAAGGCATAACTAGAAACTCGTAATGACCGTACTGAGTTCTGAATGTCGTCTTATGAACATCCACCTCCTTTACCCTTAGCTGATGATATCCAGATTGAAGATCGATCTTGGAAAACACTGAAGTTCCTCTAAGCTAGTCAAACAGATCATTGATTCTTGGCAGGGGATACTTATTCTTTATCGTCAGCTTATTCAACTGGCGATAATTGATGCACATACGCATCGTCCCATCCTTCTTTTTTACGAACAAGATCAGTGCTCACCATGGAGACACACTCAGTCGAATGAAGCCCCTATCTAACAACTCTTGAATATGCGCTTTCAGTTCCGCTAGCTCCTTTGGTGCCATCCTATAAGGCGCGATGGACACTGGAGCTGTTCCAGGCAGTAAGTCAATCCCAAGTTCGACTTCTCGGTTTGTAGGTAATCCAAGAAGCTCCTCTAGAGAAGCATCTTGAAACTCATTAACAGTTCTAACTGTCTCCACTATCACATCCTTAGTCTCAGTTTGGCTTCCAAATGCCAGGTATGCCTCGCAACCCTTGCGAATCAGCCTCTCAACCCACAAGGCCGAGACCACATTGGACAAGTAGTCCCTTCACTCCCCAATGACCATTACCTCCTCACCCTCAGTTGTTCTCAACACCATTCCCTTGGCCACACAATCCAGAGTCGCCTTGTGCTTAGTTAACCAGTCCATGCCTAAGATCAGGTCGAATTCCCTAAATGGCAACTCCATTAAGTCTCTAGTAAAGATCCTACCTTGAGCCTCTAAAGGCACCTCCCTAAAGAGTTTCTCTACCCTAACCGAGTGACCCAGTGGACTAATTACAGTTACCCCACTCATAGTATCCTCAGAGTGCACACCCAACGACCCAGAAATCTCACTCGCAACATACGAGTGTGTCGAACCCACATCAATCAGAGTAGTATATGGTATGCTAGAAATCAAGAACGTACCAGTTATGACGTCAGGTGCATCACCCTCCTCTCGACGACGAGTAGCATACACCAAGGCTGGCTGACGAACCTCAGCATTACCAGCACCCCTACCAGGTGCTCCTCGACTATGTTCATTTTTGTTGCCTCCTCTACCATGACCACGGCCCCTTGGCGGTGGTGGTCCTCCTCACACTAGCTGAGCAACCCTCTAATCACCAGCTCCAGTCTGGGCTGGCCTTTGTGGACAGTCCTTAACTTGGTGCTTCTTGGACCCGCATCTAAAACAAGCTCCAATACGTTTCCAACATTCACCTAGATGCACCCTACCACAATCTGGCTGTAGTTTAACGGTATTTACTGGCACAGCTTGAACTGGTTCCTCCACCTTAGCTTTCTTAAAATTTCGGTTTGCAGCCCCTGATGGTCCAGAATCTATCTTGAATTGGTTGCGATCCCTATCACGGTTCTGTTGTTCAGCTCGCTTCACTTCCTCGGCTATCTTAGCCATTTCTGCTAATGCAGCAAAGTTGCGCTCCCTCTTTGGAGCTATCAGTACTCTCAGCTCATCTCTGAGGCCATCCTCGAAATGAACACTGCGCTTATATTCAGTGGCAACAATACCACTAGCATACTGGCTCAACCGCAGAAACTCTGCCTCATACTCAGCAACGGTCTTACTGCCTTGGGTCAGATTCAGAAATTCCTTCCTACGCGCATCCACATAACTAGCTTCGACATATTTTACCTTGAAGGTCTTCTTGAATAACTCCCATGTTACCCCCTCAACTGGGGTACCCTCTCTCACGGTTATCCACCACTAATATGCCTCGTCTCGCAGCAACGACACCGCTCCTTTTAACTTCTGCTCCACTGAGCAATCAGGTCATCCATTATCAGTTCCGTGGCTTCTAACCAGTACTCAGCCACATTTAGGACTACTCCAGATTTACCCTTGAAAACCTCAGCTGCGTTAGCCTAGAGTCGTTCAGAAATGGACCCTCTAGTCACAGTTCCAATGCTTGCCCCAGCGACCCTCTCTAATACCCTTAGCATGGCTTGGGACAGAGCGTCGTCCCCTGCAGCCCTATCATAAGATCCAGTCTCCGTCTCTGGCGGAGCTTGTGCTTCCTCAGCTGGCATATGACCAGAAGATAAAGATCCAGCTTGCATACTACCTCGGCCTCGTCCTCGGCCTTGTCCATGACCTCGTCTACAAGCAGCTCTTGTACTCATATCAACTTATCTGTTTTACGAATTTTATGATATTAGTTCAATGTTTCAGTTCTTTATTACAGAATGTTTTATGCCCAGATAAGGTTTCAGAGTTTGTTTTCACGCAATCATAGTCCAACTACTGTCTCAGTTTCCTAGGGTTTAGTTTTCCCTATAGTCTCAGTCTTGTAGTCTCAATACTACCTTATCTAAAGTTATCATGTCAAAGGCTCAGTTCTATCTACGATATTGTTTCAGTGCAGTACAGAGATAAAGCATAAATACTTACAGACTTGGTGCCGAGGATTTAGTGTGCCACTTCTTCAGTTATCAGATTCCAAGAAACTCGAAAAAAATTTTCAAAATTAAACTTTTTAAGACATATGTATTTTGAAGAAGGAAGTTTAAAAAGAGTTTTGTTTTTTTCTAGATTTTTCAGAAAACTTGTTTTGCCAAAAATATCCTTCTTGGGCTTAAGAAGTTTGAAAACCCTTTCTGGACCCGATCCACATCCGAGTTGTTGCAACCGGGCTCTGATACCACTAAATGTAACACCCCAAACTCAGCCCAGACGTTATGGCCAGATCCGGTGTGTCACATCATCTAGACCTAATCCTCGATTTCCTATTTACTAAGTTTTAGGGTGAGCTTTTGAAAAAGATCTTTAAGGTTTGAAGAGAAATTCCCGGTTCTGTTTGAAACTCGTCTTAGTTTCTACCATCTTATTAAAAGATTTGGTTCTTATCATTAACTTGGTTAATAAATCGAGTTGTGAAATTTATTTTGAAAATGTTGGGTTAATTTTTAAAAACTCACATAATCATATTTAGAATAACAAGGTAAGGAATAATTAAGTTATAAAAATAAAACCCAAAACATAATTAAAGCGGCCTTATTACAACCCCAAAAAATAGAAAGTGAAACGAGTAAAAATAAATAAATATTAAGCTTAAACCAAATGCAGTCCTCGTGGCCACTCTGAATCCCGCCCAGCTCCAAGTCCACGAACTAAGGCTAACCTACAAGGATGGAAGGAGAGGAGTGAGTTTAGAAAACTCAATGTGTGCAAAAAAAAAAAAAAAACCCATCCAAGCCCAAGTCAGCTCAAGCCCACTAGGCCCGAGCCCTATCCAATCACAGTGTCAACTGGGCCAAAGCCCCATTTAGTGCTCAGTTACTGGGCCGAAGCCCTATTCAGATTTAGTAATCTGGGCCAGAGCCCTTCTCAGTACAATATAGAAAATAGTGCGGCCCATAGGCCCAATACAGAAACAGAACAGATAAATAGCATGTATGCAAACCCATAATCCGTGGGGAGACTACTCAACCCACCCAACCGCTACACACCACCCGTACCACCAGCACACCATGTGGGGAATAACTCGACCCACCCAGCCCACACACCACAGTCGTAGCATGGCTGCTCAGATAACGTGGCTAAGCCACTAACAGTATAACGAGGCAAAGCCCCTTTTCAGTAATACGAGGCATAGCCCCTTTCAGTAAACGTGGAAATGCCACTCACACTTCCTCCATCAATATCCCAACCCATCCAACAGATAGATATAATATGGCATACAGTAGCAAAAACAGACAGTCATGCGTTTCAGTCAAATTTTGCCCTAGGGGTACAACAGTCTTTTTACAACTAGGGTAAAACGGTAATTTTCCACCTATTTGGGTATTTCAGTAATTTTATCCGTTTTTAGGGTTTCCATGAATATTACAGTCATTACTAGTTAATTTATCGTTACAGTAGTCCATTTCACTTAGTTTAACAGTTTTAGCCATTAGGCCCTAAATCCCCCTAATGGGCTCTATAGTGACCACTAACAACTTAAGCCCATATAGTTCGAGTTTCATATTTAGTTACCAGTTTTAACAGTTTTGACCCTACAATCTATCAGAATACCTTAACGCCTATTTTTACCTATATGGGCTCGAAAGCCCATTGGGCTTACATTTGGCCCATCAAGGCCCAACTTACCAAGACGCAAGAAATCACGCACCCAACCAACTTGCTACTTGTGATTATAGATCCATCGAGATCCTACCAACTTGTGGGCGTTCACACAGTCACAAGCCCACGAAATGCCAGAACTTTGGCATTTCGGCTTTTCGGCTTTTGCCGAATTGAACTACAGAGGGTGTTCGATACACACACCTGTTTACGATTCTGCCGACAAAATCCTCAATGCGATAACTCCTACAATCCACCATTTAACCGATTAAACAATGAATCCACGAAAACCAATACTGGAATTCCTTTACCACATTCGGCCAATACCCCTAATGGCCATAAAGTTCTCACCTTCTCAATTTAGATGCACTAGATCTAGATCTGATTGTGTTGATGTCTTCAGTTCCTCGTTTGCTCACCTCTTTCGCTAACTAACGCATATAAGAACCAAAATACAACACTGGGTTATCAACAGGCTATGCCGACAGCCTCCCTAAGTACACAGGGATTTCGGCTTTTCCTTAAGTTTTAAGAAAATGAATGTATTTAGTATTTGATCACTTATCGACGATTCTACTTGATGAATACTGCTTCCACGCCCTCTCTTCACTAGATTCGTAATAGTTCTAGCCCAAACGTTAGCAGAGAATGGCTCTAGGACATTCGGCTTTTAGATCTCTACTTAGATACTCTTGCCGACACAATAAAAGGATAAGGGCAATGAATCAACAGTAAAAGAAACAGATGATGAGGGATTCGGCTTGTTGGAGAATTTAAGACAAGAAAGAGATGATTTTGGGAAAAGGGGTAGTCGGTAATGGGAAGTTTTGCCTTCCAAAGGTTGTCGATAGAGATTAGAATGAAATGGAAAAAGGGGTAAGTGGATTTGGTCTTAAAGAGAAAGTGTGTAACACCCTTAAACCCCTGTCCGTCGCCAGAATAGGGTTACAAGGTATTAATCAACAAAACACAACTGTCGGACATTCAATTCATATAAGTACGACATTCAAAATCATACGTTTTTCAAATTTGTACAGGCAAACATAAGATTCGGCATTCTACTGGTTCAAGGTTCAAGATATCAACTAATAACTATTTTATTATCATGTTCAATATAATATATGCATATTAGCCATTTACTAATAAAGCAAATCGAATAAACAATTCATATTTATAAACATTGACTGCACATGGACATTTTATGAATTTGCAACTAAGAAACGTGGTCAAGCCGTTTTCGCACAACCTTCAAATACACACCAAAATCAAACTTGTTCCAAAAACAAGTTTATCTACACATGCCATGTAACACTCCTTACATGTTAACTCGATAGTGTGATGTTATCTCCGACCCTTCCAACTTGAGCTATTGAACAGACCTATAAGAAATAGGGAAAGAGAACGGGGAGTAAGCTTTAAAGCTTAGTAAGTTCGTAACAAAAACAATAAGCAACTCGTTAACAAGTTTTATCAATGTTTGCAACAAAATCACAAATTCACTGTAAGCTGTCTTCCTGAGCAGCAGTCACTAAATTATTTATAACTGGAGCTACGAAACTCCAAATCAAGTGCCATAAATTTTCCCTAAAAATATATTCTTATATCTTCTATCTATAAAATTTTAAAAATTTTTGGTTCAACCAATCAATACCAGATTTTTCTTAAAGTTCCTCAGTTTCACTATTTGACTACTTTAGACACTCTTCACTACGAATCAGATTTCTCATTGTACAAAATTCAAAATATGTTCTTGTTTATTTCATTTCAAATTAGATTCATTTAGGAGTCTAACCGTATAAATTTTATCTTTAACCATTTTTATACAATTTATAATGATTTTCTAAACACAGAGTAGGGGATCTCGAAGTCATTTTGACTTGTCCCACACCACATCAAATATCTCATTATCGGCAATTCTTTTGCTTACACGGTTTCTTTTATAAGAAACTAGACTCATTAAGCTTTGATTACATAATTTATTCAGCCTCTAACTATACTCCAAAAATTTATGGTGATTTTCTAAAAACACTTTATTGCTGCTATCCCAAGCAGATTTACTATAAATTTACTCTTTCACACATTCTTTGCATTCATTTTATTTAAACATGTATATTATATTATTCAAGATTGAACTCATGTAACATAGGCATTTAAAATGCTTCACTGTCAAGTTTAATTCAATCGAAACGAACAAAATACAATGTCTTATCCACAATTAATTTCTCATGATCGTAATCTCATATAAAAATTATATATTTCCATAAAACATTCCACAAGGACCAAGTGGTTATATATATATGAATATAAACATAGAATCACTTCTCATATATTTCGCATCCATCATCTAATTCCCTTAATTCTCATGAGCATAAATAAGTTATACATTCCTGGATAACTTAATTAATGAAACGAATGCACATGCCGTATTAGCACAAAGTCTCATAATCACAACATCTAAATGCCTCGAAGTAATTCTTTAATTCGACTTTATAGGGTTAATTCAAAACACTACATTCACTTATAATTTTCAATGATCATAATCAAATATATAACATATACTTTCATGTACTAAATTCAAATTGGCCGAATATAAATATACACAACCACATTTCATATACTTCTTGTTTCACTTTGTAATTCGATTCACATTATCCTCATATGCATAAACAATTTATACGTAGCTAAACAATTTAATCTATCGAATGAATCCTGACGCCGTATGGCACAAATCTCATATTCATAGACTTTTATTATTTCACCGGCACTTAGCTTGCTAGGCTCGTAGCTCGAACATTACACACACACATATATATATATATGGTACCTCAATTGACATGACAAAAACTCATTAAGATCTCAAATTCTTTCCTTCAAATTCCAAATCACAATTAGAAATTTCACTCACTTTATAACACTAATCCAAAACTCATCTCATAATACATTCGGAAATTTCATCACCTAGTTCATTGAAATACCCTACACATATGTTAATTTCAAATACATTCGGCTACCACATTTAGCCATTCCAAAAGGAATACACATCTTATTTACCCTTGTTCTTTAGAAATACATATGTCATTCATATATTTTAAATCTCTATACTCATCATTCCCATTTATATATACATATAGTCATTTAACCTTTAATCATATATGTGATTGAACTTAATTACTTAAGAACTTACCTCACGTTGGATGAACAGCTTCGATCGGCTACTCCACAACCTTCACTTTCCCTTTGGCCGAACTTGGCTCTCTTTGATCTTGAGCTTAATTTAACCAAATAAACTAATTCAATCACCATAATCTAAATTCTTTTAATTTCAAACACATATATCATATGGCATTTCTATTATTGAATAATTGAACACATACATTTAATTATAGTTAAGCAATTCGATTTCTCCTCTCATTATCACACATATACGGCAACTCATTTCATTTCATGCAACTGCATTTTAACTAAACCATGTCTCAATTTTAAGTACATTTGGCAATGACACAACCCAATTATCCATGCATAAACCAAACCCTCCAGATCAATTATCAAACCCCCTTCAACCATAATTACATTAAATACTAAGACATCCTCTATCAACCAAGATGATTTCCACATGAATTACACACAAATGGTGGCACTCTTTTTTACTATAGCACACACATATGTTTGACAAGCAATTTAATTTAGGCTCACACGGACGTAACCTTCTTTCAATCCATCTACATTATAACATAAGAAGTACTAAAATCCTATCATCTTTATCACATTCGATCATATAATTATACAAAAGATGTTAATTAAACATTCTTCTATATTGTCAAACCAAAGCTGAATTTCACACTTAACCATACTATGTCTTTAACTTGTTCAATTCAATTGTATACAACTTAATTATTCTTTTATCATACAATTCACCACTTTAAATGTTCATTTCAACATATAATTTCTATTATAATTTTTTTTATATTTTAGTACATGGCCGAATATCCAATTCCTATCCACACTACCATTATAACCTCATTCATTGTAAAATATTAAAGCTTAGCAATTCTATCTACTTTAGTCATAGCCAAATACAAACTAAAGCCTTTCACCCAAATCCTCTTCTAATTTCACATTCGGCAATTGTACAACATAAACACATAATTTACTTTTAATTTTAACCTCAAGTGAGCTCAACCATCCTTCATTCACCCTCACTCATCAAAACATGGAAAACCAAAACCATTCTCCATTTTTCTATCATGGCCGAATGCAAGAATCATCACCATTTCAAAAATTCCTACATGGACAATGCTAGGAACTCAACATTCATATCAATTCCATAAAAGTTACAAGAATTACATGAAAATATTACCTTAATTGAGCTTAATAGCAACCGAACACCACCCCTTCTTCTTCTCTTTTACAATAGGCACAAATAAGTAAAATGAAGCTAATTTTCTTCTTCCTTTTTTTTTTTAATTATCCTTTATTAATTTTAAACCATTAAGTCATAATTTATGAATATAAAATACATTTATTTCACATCACATTTGTCATGGCCGGCCACTAAGTTTTAAAGATGGAAAATTGACATGCAAATCCCATCTTTTAAACCATGCACTAATTTGGTCATCTTAAAATTATCTAACACATTTTCAAAGTTTCACACCTAAGTCCTTTTAAGTAAAATTCACATCCAAATGACAAAAATCAAAACATCAAAATTTCACACATGCAAAAATCACATATAATAGTCATGAAATTTAACATTTAATTTTATGTGACTCAGTTTTGTGGTCCCAAAACCACTTCCCGACTAGGGTCAAATTAGGGCTATCACAAAGTGATGGGATGGTTTCGATTTGTGGGTGCAAGAGGATCAAAGAAGAAGAAAATAAAAGAAAAAGAATGGAAGAAGAAGAAAAATGGAGAAGTAGGTTCGGCTAGGGAAGAATTCGACAACAGGGGTTTAGGGGTAGCAAGTTTCAGCTTTGAGACAAAAAAGAGAGGAAGAAAGAACAGGGAACCCTAGCGTTACTATACCTAATTCGGCAAAGAGAAGGAGGCTCAAAAACCTAAAGAAATTGGCCCAACCCTAGGCAATGCCGAAAATACTAACCCTAAAGCTTAAGTGCCGAAATTGCCATACTAGGAACCCCTTGGTCAGCCACTGCTTCCCCAAATCCAAACTCTCCTAAAAACTCTCATTGATCTACTCTCATAAGCAATTTAAATTCTCCATGACAGAGTTTCACTTGAGTGCCAACACTTGACCAACACATGCACATAAAAATAAAATGCCATAAGCTTACCTTGACTTGAACCCTGGACCTCCAATTCCCTCCTAGGTGCCACTTTTTTAGGAGCTTAGTGGCACTACCCTGCCATTATGCCAAGCTCCCTTTGTGACAAATTTTACCGAGTTTTTCTTAAAAGCCCTATTAACCAAGTTCCCCCTTCACTTAAAATATACTTTGACAAGGCCCACTAACAAACTTAAACACGAATCTAACAGTCTCAATACAGAAAATTCACCATTCCAACAAAATTGCAACAAACCCAAAAAAGTCCAAAAATCAAGGCGTTACAGTAACAATAGATAATATCTCGGTTATTAATGAAGCATTTGAACATAAAAGAGAATCAAATATGATTTAAATAGCAACCAATGCAAAATCACAACTTCTATAACTCTGATAACGATATTACAGTACTCCCAAACTTCATAACAGAAATTATAATTATAATAGATATAGCCATTTTCGTCAAATAAATAATAGATATAGCCATTTCCGTCAAATGAATATCTCTTACAGGTAATCACATAGAATCATAAGAAAACTAGTATAGTGAAATTTTAACATCTGAAGCTACAAATAATATTGGAAAATTATAACCCATATAAAATGATATCAATTGCGATAATATCCCAGAAAATATCCAGAAAGAACAATGTCTCTCATAAATACTAAAATCCACAATAACAAAAGCAATATCATCTTCACATAGATATTCAGTCATTTTACCCTCTAGGGGCAATTCGGTCATTTTACCCTCCCGGGGTAATTCAATCATTTTACCCTCCAGAGGTAATTCGGTCATTTTACCCTCCAGGGGTAATTCGGTCATTTTACCCTCTAGGGGTAATTCGATCATTCCTCTAGGGGTAAGGAGGGTAATTTGGTCATTTTACGCTCTAAGGGTAATTCGGTCATTTTACCCTCCAGGGGTAATTCGGTCATTTTACCCTCCAGGGGTAATTCGGTCATTTCCATCAGAATGGGTCTAGACTCACCTACTGACCCAACAGAAGGTCTACGATCATCTCGTGCACCTTAACAATCATAAAAGTCCAATTGGGCCCAAGGCCCATTATGCGGCCCAAGCGGGCCCATATGCTCGTGTGGCTCATCTGGCCCAGAATTAACCACGTCCATACATACTACACAGCCCAGTCCAAAATTTATCACATGTCATGAGATTTACCCGTGTCGGCCCCATAAGCCCACTAGGCCTACACGGCCCATTTGGGCCCGATGTGGCCCATTACAGCTTTAACTGTCGTATGCCCATATTTTGTGGGCTCGGTGAATCACATGTGCGTTCGAACGCCCATGTGGCCTCAAAGCCCAATCTTTCGGCTTTTTGGCTTTTGTCGATCTACAGTTTAAATTGTGTTAGCACACACCTTTCGACTTTTCAGCCAATTGTCAGATACAGTGTTGTGCTACACACCTGTTGGCAAAGTTGGGTGAATAATCCATAAGCGCCAAAGCCTACATTTAATCAAGGTACTCAATCAGTCGGTTGGCAATAGCGCCTCAATCGTTCTTATTACGAACCCAACTTATCACTTCTACTTACCTTGATTGATTGGGGGGCGACTTAGTCCTCTAAGTTTTTTAATCAGCGTTGATTACACACCTTGCAGAAAATTTGTATTATAGATACATATCTTATTAACCAAGATTAATCAAATATGTGGTCTAAATACAAAAACAAGGTAGCGTTCTACCTTAATTGAATAATGGAAGAGAGGGTTTTGATGGCTTGAGAACCCTTGCACTTCTCACTTCTCAGGAAATCCTAAAACTCCAACGACCACCCATCATGGGGAAGAAGTCATAATTCGACAATGAAAGAACATGAAGAGAAGAAGTATTCAACTTTTAGAAAAAGTAGAAGAAACAGATTTGAACACATATTGCATTAATAGAGAAACAACAGAGAGAACTTATGAGTACCTATCGATTCCTCAGAACCCTTGCAAGACAGAAACAACAACAACAGCAGAGCACAGAAATAAACGGCCAAAGATCAAATAATAGAGAAATATCGAAGAAAAATAAACTAAAGAAAGAATAATCAGCTAGAGGAGGAACAGAGAAGGAAAGTGTAACACCCCTCTCCCGTAACCGCCGCCGGAATAGGACGGGGCGTTACCAGATACTCAGAACAGATTAGAACAGAATATTCACCAATTTATGAATTCATACAATATTACAAATCAGTAATATGCTATAAAAGATCAGATTTCACTTCATTCATTCATCAGGGACTAAACTGAAAATAATTGGAAGATAAAAATCCTAAAGAAAAATTTTGAATTAGGGCCACACGGTCATGTTCCTAGGCCGTGTGCCTCACACGGTCGTGCCCTACCAGACACACCCCAAATACTCAGCCCGTGGTTGAAACTGTCTAACCCCACACGGTCACTAGACACGCCCGTGTATCCAGTCTATGCCCAACATTGTCAAATACCACAGGTTTCTAGACACGCCCGTGTGTCCAGCCGTATGCAAAACTAACCAAAACGTTTCAGATGCAGGGGTCATACGGTCGAGTCACATGGTCGTGTGTTTCAATCGTGTGGCACAAAATAGGCTTGGTTTAAGCCAATTTGCCACCCATAACAAGGGTCATTCCTACAATCATACATGAGCAATAATCATGCCACAATCTTGACTCAATTCAATGACTTTAAACATATTACCACATGATCCAATCATTCATATTCATCATCATACCAAGCATGCCTATAATCCAACAAAACTCATATCCAAACAAATGAAACTATCTCTTTTATACCATATCTAAAACTTTCCATTTTTTCATATTGGTAGGGTTCAAAATGATCAAAGCAAGTTGATCAAAAGACCATCATGAACTTACCTAATTTGGCATCACATACATAAGCCAAAATCAAACAAAAACATATCATTTACCATCAAATTAACATAGTATTACAAGCCAACATATTCAAGCTTACTTATAGACACTCTAGCCTATACATGCCATAATTCAAATATTTACAATTTCCAAAAGATACCAAAATGAGTTCGATAGTGTGGTGACAATCCTTGACTATCCCAAGCATTCAGTAGCTACGATATCTGTAAAACAGTTGGAAGAATAAACAGAGTAAGCTACTAGGAGCTTAGTAAGTCAAATACTATCATATGTATTTCATGAACAAAATGTAATAACCATGTCGTAATTAACCTTAACAACAGACATTCATTTGTAACAGAAGTCTAATTCATAGTAGTATATCTTTTATACTCAAAAATTCAGTACAGAATAGACGTACCTGAGTTAGATATATATAGATTATGTACTCATTCATTTCTCAAAACTTCTCATTGTATCAATCAGAAACGTTACAGAAATCATAAAGGCCTTATACAATGCCGACGTCCCCGACGTGGTCTTACATATTATTCAATATCGATGCCACTATCCCAGACAGGGTCTTACACAAAGCATATACGATTCCAGTGTCCCAGACACTGTCTTACACGTAACTTTCAAATCAATGCCTACGTCCCAGACGAGGTCTTACATGATATTATTATCATTTCTCATTTTGAATAACTCGGAAATATACGTCTGGCTCTCATGGCCATCCAGATACATTTTATAAACAAGAATTCATAACACTCATCAATAACGTATAATTGCATTTTGACTTACCTCGTACAAAATTAACGGATAAGGTGATTACTCGATTACTTTAGCTTTACCCCGATCTAAGCTCGATTTTCCTTGTTCTTGATCTAAACAATTTAAGATTTAAACATTCAATATTCCATTTCATTCAATTCAATCGATATACACTCATTTAGGGCATTTTACATTTTAGCCCTCACATTTCACATTTTTGACACTTTGGTCCCTAATTTACAAAAACATCAAATATTCCCAATTCAAGTAGATACAAGCTTAGCCGAATATTTATAGCTTTTATAAAAGCCCATATAACATATTTATTTCACAATTTAATGCTCCCAAAGTCTCATTTTCACAATTTAGCTCATATAGCTCAATTTCATCAAAATTTCATGGCAAAACATATTTATTCAACACCTATTCATCATTATACATTCAATTTCACTACAAAGCTTAAAATATCAACAATGGCACTATTCACAAACTTCATCAAAAACAAAAATTGAGACATAGGCATGGAAGAATATGAAGCAACGATCATAGAAACGTGGAAATTATCAAAAATAGAACAAAAATGAACCTTAAAATGAGCTTGGTGAGTGCCGAAAATCAAAACAAATAAGCCCTAGCTGTTTCTCTTGTATTTCAGCTAAAATGAGCTAAAAGATGGCCATTTCATGTTTTCTTTCTTGTTTTATGAATAAAATTAACTCATTTACCAATTTGCCCCTTTCTTTAAAACATAAGTAATTCATCCACTAAAGCCTATTTTTGTCCAACTAATAAACACATGGTCTAATATCAATTCAAGGATCTCACACTTAATAAAACATAACATTAAAGTACTTTAACAATTAGCATGCATATTTTGCCTTTTATGCAATTTAATCTTTTCTCGTAATTAAACACATAAACAAACAAATTAAAGCACGAAAATTTCACAGATGCAGATTCGTATCCGACAGACACAGAATTAATATCAGAACATTTTTTAGACTCGAATATGTGGTCCCGAAACCACTATTTCGACTAGGGTCCAAGCCAGGCTATTATAATTCTCCCTCTTAGGGATTTTCCCTAAAATCTTACTGTTAAACAGATTCGGATACTGCTGTCTCATTGGACTTTCAAGCTCCCACATAGCCTCTTCTAACCCATAACGATGCCACAACACTTTCACTAGTGGAATTTTCTTATTTCTCAATTCTTTCACTTCTCGAGCTAGGATACAGATTGGTTCTTCATCGTAAGACATATCAGACTTTATTTCAATCTCAGAAGGGGATATCATATGAGACGGATCAGATCTATAGCATCGAAGCATCGATACGCGAAATACATTATGTATCCTTTCTAACTCAGGTGGCATCATCAATCTATAAGCAATCGGTCCAATTCGTTCAATAATCTCATACGGTCCAATGAACCTTGGACTCAATTTGCCCTTTTTGACAAATCGAAACAGTTTCTTCCATGGAGACACTTTCAATAATACTTTATCACCAATCTCAAATTCAATATTCTTCTGTTTCAGATCCGCATATGATTTCTAACGATCAGAAGCTACTTTCAGATTATCTTTGATCATTTTCACCTTTTATTCTGTTTCTTTTATTAGATCAATCCCGTATATCTTATTGTCACAGAGTTTAGACCAGTATAACGGAGTTCTACACTTCCTACCATACAGAGCTTCATACAAGGCCATTTTAATGCTCAATTGAAAACTATTATTATATGCAAATTCAATCAGAGGTAGGTATTGTTCCCATGTACCTTTAAACTCTAGAATACAACATCTAAGCATGTCCTCAATTATCTGAATGATCTGCTCAGACTGACCATCTGTTTGCGGATGAAAAGCAGTACTGAAGTGTAATTTTGTACCCAGAGCCTCTTGTAACTTCCTCCAGAATCGTGAAGTAAACCTTGGGTCTCTATCTGACACAATAGGCAGTGGTACCCCGTGCAATCTCACAATATCAGAAATATAAAGTTCAACTAATTTATCTTGAGAATAATCAGATTGTACCGGAATAAAATGAGCAGACTTTGTCAATTGATCAATGACAACCCAGATTGAATCTTTCTTTTTCAGAGATAAGGGTAAACTAGAAACAAAATCCATAGTCACTCAATCCCATTTCCATTCATGAATCATAATCGGTTGTAATAAACCAGAAGGCACCTGATGTTCAGCCTTAACTTGCTGACAGACTAAACATTTCAGAGCATAGTCAAAAATATTTCTTTTCATTCCCGGCCACCAGTAAAATCATTTTAAGTCATTATACATCTTTGTGCTACCCTGATGTACAGAGAATTTGCTATTATGAGCTTCACTTAAAATCATTTGAATGAATTCAGAGTTTTTCGGAACACATATCCTATTCCTGAACCTCAGACAGTCATCATTACCAATACAGAATTCAGAATCAGAATCACACTGAGCTCGCTTCATTAACAGTTCATTATCTACTTTCTGAGCATCTATGATTTGTTGCAAAAATAAAGGTTTCACTTTTAAATTCAGCTAACACTGACTTATCATCAAACAAATCAACACAAACATTCAAGGCGTATAATGCAAATATTAATTTCTGACTTAAAGCATCAGCTACAACATTTGCTTTACCCGGATGATAATCAATAATAAGCTCATAATCTTTTAACAGTTCTAACCATCTTCATTGCCGCAGATTCAAATCTTTTTGACTCATCAAATATTTCAGACTTTTATGATCTGAAAATACATGACATTTTTCACCGAACAGATAATGGCGCCAAATCTTTAAAGCAAATACAATCGTAGCTAGCTCAAGATCATGCGTCAGATAATTTTTTTCGTGTGGCTTTAACTGTCTAGAAGCATATGCAATAACTTTGCCTTGTTGCATTAAAATGCAACCCAGTCCGTTCAACGAAGCATCACTACATATAACAAATTCTTTACCTGTTTTAGGTTTAAAAAGTACAGGAGCTTCGGTTAACATGGCTTTCAACTAATCGAAACTATTTTGACATTTATCAGACCATTCAAACTTTACATCTTTTTGTAACAGTTTCGTCATCGGAGTTGCGACTACCGAAAAACCTTTTACAAACCGATGATAATAACCGGCTAGTCCTAGAAATGTACGAACTTCAAAAACATTTCTCGGAGGTTTCCAATCCAAAATAGCTGAGATTTTGCTCGGATCCACTCGTATACCAGATGTAGATACAATGTGACCCAGAAAACTAACTTCGCGTAACCAGAATTTACACTTGCTAAATTTGGCATACAATTTTTTATCACGCAGTGTTTGAAGTACAATTATTAAATGTTCAACATGCTCACTTTCATTCTGAGAGTAGATCGATATATCATCAATGAAAACAACTACAAATTGATCTAAATACGGTCTGAAAATTCTATTGATTAGATTCATAAACACAGTAGGAGCATTTGTTAATTCGAAAGGCATAACTAAATATCCATAGTGTCCGTACCTTGTTTTAAAAGCTATTTTTGGAATATCAGAATCTTTCATACGCAATTGATAATAGCCTGATCTCAAATCTATTTTCGAGAATACAAAAGCACTTTTCAATTGATCAAACAAATAATCGATTCGGGGCAGAGGGTATTTATTCTTGACAGTCACTTTGTTAAGTTGACGGTAATCAATGCACATTCTCATTATGCCATCTTTCTTTTTCACGAACAGTAAAGGAGTACCCCATGGTGAGAAACTTGGTCTCGCAAAACCTCTATCAGTCAATTCTTGCAACTGAGCCTTTAATTCTTTCAATTAAGTCGAATTATATATGAAGCTATTAAAATCGGAGTAGTTCCCGGAACCAATTCAATCCCAAACTCAACCTCTCGAATCAGAGGTAAACCCAGAAGTTCTTCAGGAAATATATCAGGATATTCACAGACAATAGGTACAGATTCAATCTTTCTATCAGATACTTTAGAATCGATCACACAAGCAAAGTAGGCTTCACACCCTTTTCTTACACATTTTCGAGCTTTTAATGCAGATATGACAGTCGGTAAACCATTCAATTCACTGGATTCAACTCTAACTATTTCACCATTCTTGCATCTCAAGTCAATCACTTTTAGTTTACAATTTACAACAGCATCATGCAGAGTTAACCAGTCCATACCCAGAATTATGTTAAATTCATTAAACGGAAAAAGTATCAAATCAACAGGAAAACAGATATCTCAAATCATTAACGGGTAATTCTTGCAAATATTATCAACCAGGACACTTTTGCCTAAGGGTTTCGATACTCTAATAATGATTTCAATAGACTCTACAGGCAGAGTCTTACTATATGCTAAATTCACGCAGATATAAGAATGCGTTAATCCAGGATCTATCAAAGCAATTACAAAGGTATATAAAGAGTGAAAATACCGGTAATCATATTAATAGATGAAGCTTCTTCCCGTGCTCAGATAGCGTAAGCTCTAGCAGGTGCTCGAGCTTTAGATCGTGCAGTCGTATCTTTAGTAACTCTTTGATCAGCATTAGTTTTTTTCGTGTTTCTAATAGTTCTACCTCCAGTAGAAGTATTACTCGATCGTGAATTTTGTAATATTTCTTGTTCAACAGATACAGAACAGTCTCTAACAAAATGATCTAGAGACCCACATCGAAAACAGGCTCGATCTTTCAACCTACAACTTCCCAGATGCCTTTTTCCACAATGTGCACACTCAGGTTTATCAGATCTAACATTCCTGACACTACCAACAGATGTAGCAGAACTTTTAAAACTCGAACGCGATCTATCATGATCCCTATTAGAACGTCCCACATTAGCCCTCAAATGATTTGATCCATCTCGAAACTTCTTTGACACGGACTGAAATGATCCTTCCGAAGATCTCTTTCGAATCTCTCTTGCTTCAGAATCAGCTTTCTTCTTTTCTTTACTAAGTTCTTCGGCTTTACAAGCGCTTTCCACAAGCACAACAAATTCATTCAGATTGAGAATTCCAACCAGAAGTTTAATATCTTCATTTAATCCCTCAACAAATCTTTTACACATAATAGCCTATGAAGCTACACATTCGCGTGCATACTGACTCAACCTAACAAATTCCCGTTCGTATTTAGTAACAGATTTGCCACCTTGTTTCAATTCAAGAAACTCTTTACGTTTCTGATCAATGAAACGTTGACTGATATACTTCTTTCTAAATTCGGTTTGGAAATAATCCCAGGTAATATGTTCACTCAGAACCACCGATGTCAATGTTTTCCACCAATGATACGTCGAATCTTGTAACAATGAAACCGCACACTTAACACATTCCTCTGGAGTACATGACAATTCATCAAGAAATCGGACCGTGTTTTCAAGCCAAAATTTAGCTCTCTCAGCATCGTCATCAGTACTAGCTCAAAATTCTTCAGCCTCATACTTTCTAATCTTGTCTACCGGAGGCTTATTCAAACGGATCGAATCAGTCACAGAGGGTACAACCGAAGGTTGTTAAGGAATAGTCGGGGGTGGGGGTTGAACAGCCGGATTTGTTCGGACATACTGAGTGAACCACACATTCATCATTTGGAAGAAAGCTTGTTTAGCCTCTACCTCACTACCACTTGCAACCGGTCTAAAATTAGATGGCGCTGTCCCTTGAGCGGGAGTAGGCGCATTACTTTCAACATCATCAGCTACGGCTCTTTTAGGATCCATTATTATATGAAAAAAACATTTTATTCATCAGGATTCATCACACTATCACAGTTCAGTTATATGGCATATATAGCTAGACTCAGACACGCTAGGTTAGTCTTAGAACCGACTAAACTGTAGCTCTGATATCAATCAAATGTAAGACCCCTCTCTCGTAACCGTCGTCAGAATAGGACGGGGTGTTACCAGATACTTAGAATAGATCAGAATAGAATATTCACAAATTTCTAAATTCATACAATATTACAAATCAGTAATATTATGACAGCCCTATTTTGACCCTAGTCGGAGAGCGGTTTCGAGACCGCTAAACCGAATTGAATAAATAATTTAATAAAATATTACATGTCTAAATATTTGTGACCATGCTTGTATAAAAATTTTAATGCTTTAATTTTTCAATTTGAATGTCTATTGAAGTAAAAAGGACTTGTATAAGAAGATTTAAATATGTGTGTGGCTAAGTTCAAAAGACTAAGGATGGAATGATGAAAAATGCAAGGACTTGCATGTCAAATTTTCCATGTTTGTTGTAAGTGGCCGGCCATATAGGATAATGATTCAAAATATGTGTATTTTATGTATATTTCATAATTTTATATGTATATTATATATCATGAAATAAATAAAATAATGAAAAGAGAATGGTGAAAAGAACAAGGTTGTTTACCTTTGTTCTTCATTGCCGAATTCACAAAAAGAAAAGGGGGAGAGGAGAAAAACTAAGTTTCAGTCATTCTAGCATCAAATTAAGGTATGTTTTATGTGATTATTTCAAATTCTTGCAAAAATTGAGTAAGATGTTTAGCTCCCTATTTAGCCCACTTTGAAACTTTTGTTTTGGTTGAAAATTGGGCATTTGGCCATGTTCATGTATTAGCTAAATTTGTTGATAATTGGATGTGAGTATTATGGAATGAAAATTTGTGATTATATTTGAACTATATGATGTTTAGATAATGAACTAAGCACCGTTGCATTAGAACATGTTGAGTATATGCAAGAATTTTTATGTTGGGTTTGAAATGCTTATTCGGTCATGAGGGTGATGAAACTCTTGTGGATTTTGATGAATTTGGTTATGAGGGGAATCAAGGATAAATGTTAAGTTCTAGTCTAATGCATGAAAGAAATTTTGAACCCATGACGGTGCTAGTATTCGGCCATAAAAAGGAATTTTTTTAAAAGTGACTAAGGTCTCTCATGTTTTTATTTGTAATGATGATTGTTGTTAAATTGAACTAGTTTAAATGATTTTATGAAGGATCAAACTTAGTTGTGATTGGCTTAAACGTTTAAGCCTTTTTTATTAAAGCCGATTAGTGCTTGTAGAAAATGGTTAGGCAAATTCGTGTTAAAGCATGTGAATGAGAGTTAAGAGAACCATTTTTCATTTTAGGTTCGGTACTAGTGAATAATGAGCTAAGAAATTGAGTTAAAAAATGTAACATAGTGAGCAAAATTTCCATGCATATTTTGACATTAAACTGCACATGATTTTGAGCTTACTAAGTGATGACATGAAATTGTGCTAAAGTGATATATATGTGTGCACTTAAGCCGAATGTGATTTTAACCGAGGGTGTGAATAAGGTAATAAAAATGTTAGAAAATGATTTATGGCCAAGGCGTAATATTCGGCTCTTGTAAGTTGTTGTGTCATGAATAATAAGTTGATAAAAAGACTATGTGTACCTAAGTTAATTAATAGCTTGGTTGTGATTTGTGATGTAATTGTGCTTGGCTGAATGTGTTTGGTAAAGGAAGTTTGGGTTGTGTCTTGGTTGGAATAAGACTGTAACTATCAAGAGAGATGGATGAATAAAGTCTAATATGATTAAACTTGTGTGACATAGCTCAAGAGCATAGAGGGACAACATCGGATAATGGAAAAGCTAAGGTGACGGAATAGCCGACCCGTAAATACTCAGAAAGGCACGAGGTAAGCTTTAAGTAAATGAATTTAGCATAAAAAGCTAGAAATGCATGATAGAGTTGTATGAAATGTGAACCACGGCTCAATAACCTTACCTTATCTAAATTTTGTGCATGAGATAGTGGTTATAAAGCATATAGCCAAATGATTTCTAGAGAATAAGATATGAAAGTTAGGTGAGTATGTAACCCTTATACGTATGTGGACCGAATGTCCAATGAAAGTATTTTTGTGTATTTATATGCGTATGAAGCAAGTGAAATCTCAATATGATATAGAAATTTACGATGTGTGCACTCAACTTATAAATGTTCATTAAGATTTGATGGTAAATCCAGGCTAAGTCCCGAAGGGCATTCGTGCCAGTGTTACATCTGGGCTGAGCCCCGAAGGGCCTTCATGCCAGAGTTGAATCCAGGCTACATCCCAAAGGGCATTCGTGCCAGTGTTACATCCGGGCTAAGTCCCGAAGGGCCTTAGGGCTAGCGTTATAACCAGGTTAAGCCCGGAGGCATTCATGCTAATATGTGGTTTATGCCTTAATTATCTCAATAAAAGTGCTCATTACCTTAAGTCTGTCAGGTATGTACCTCATACACATTGTGAAATTGATTCGTTTTAGATTTTAACCACACATTGGGATAGTGATGCCTTGACTATAGCCTAATGTTACATGAAAGTCAATGACTTACCTATAATGTGTGTGAATTTTCAACTAAAGTAGAATTGTATTAAATTGAACCCTTAGTATATACGCATATTTGATTAAAGTATGAAGCTACATGAATATGTGAGTATGAGTATAAATTCAAGTTTCGCATTGAAATGAAAATGTATGCTTTCGGCCAAGGGGGAAATGTTGATGAATACAATAAAATTGATTATATAATATGAATTGATGTTTAAAGGAAATGAATATGTCATGTATGAAAGATAGTAGTACTTTTAGTCATAGTAATATTCGGCCAAAGGGAAGAGTTTTAGCTTAAATAGAAGTATGTTTTAAATTCAACTGAATTCATTGCTTAAAACTTACAAAGCATAAATGCTTACCCCGTTGCCTTGGATTGTCTATTTTATAGATCTCGTTCATTAGCTACGATCTCGGGAATTCAAGATCGAAGTCATCTACACTATCCAAGCCCTTTCGGTATTTGTAGCTAAACTTTGAAAATGGTATGTATAGGCTTGACTTTTGGATTATAAATCAATATCTTTTTGATGATGTCTATAAGTATAACCATGCGAAAATGGCTTGTAAAGTTAACTTTCCTTTTTAATATGGACTTTAAGCTTGGTCACGTTAATTGAGAATGAATGTGAAGGTGTGTGCTTTCGGTTGCTAATATTGGAAGTAGTGTGTTTCTCGAGAATTATGTTGAAGATCATGTATGGGCTAAAGGTGTATGTTCGGCAATTGCTCTTAAATTGAATGGTGCACGTTAAAAAAAATTGTTAAATTGTTCTTAGTAGGAAGGGTATGTAAGTATGGGTAGAACCAAATGAATGAGGACGCATAATTCATTCTGATTCAAGAGAATCATTGGTGTTTAGTTGTTAACATACGGCAATGCCTAATTAAATGATAGACATATATGTATGAAAGACTACTTTTAAAATTTGGCTATGACTTTCGAATAGAGTATAGAGAGGTTGGTGCATGAAGTATTTGAAGTATGATTGAAAAGTTTTGTGCTTTGTGTACCTATTGGATAAAATGTGTATATATGCATGTTCGGTTCTAATACATAGGGTGTATGTTTGGCTTGGGTTTAAACATGTTACCATATGAATTTTTTTTTCAAATAGAGTGTGTCTAATATTTAGTACTTGTCGGGTAATGCCTAATAATCCCTCCGGCGACAGCCATGGGATTAGGGGTGTTACAAATATGCTATAAAAGATCAGATTTCACTTCATTCATTCATCAGGGACTAAACTGAAAATAGATAGAAGATAAAAGAACCTAATGAAAATTTTTGAATTAGGGCCACACAGTCGTGTTCCTAGGCCGTGTGCCTCACACGATCGTGCTCTACAAGACACGCCCCAAATACTCAGCCCGTGGTTAAAACTGTCTGACCCCACACGGTCACCAGACACGTCCGTGTATCCAGTCCGTGCCCAACACTGTCAAATACCACACAATTTCCATACACGCCCGTGTGTCCAGCCGTATGCAAAACTGACCAAAACATTTCAGATGCAGGGGTAACACGGTCGAATCACATGCCCGTGTGCTTCAACCGTGTGGCACAAAGTAGGCTTGGTTTAAGCCAATTTTCCACCCATAACAAGGGTCATTCCTACAACCATACATGAGTAATAAGCAGGCTACAAGCCGGTGAATTAATTTCAAGTCTACGCTTATAAGAGTTCACTATGAGGTGGAAATGATCAAGTAAGTTACTAAATGACTTAAATTCTTGGCCATTTAGGTAGGTACATTTGAAGATGAAATTAAGTTATAAATTCGGCTAGATGTAAGGTTATAATGAAGTTGTGTATTCGATTATATCTGTGTTTATATGTAATTGGCACAGTTGGCTAAATGTGAGCATATAGTGAATTGACTTGCGTGTGGTTATAGATGAAATTTAAAGTATGTATTTTGTATTGAGAGAATGGTATTATATTTGAATGAGACTAAACTAGGTGTAATTCAAGAAGAGATTTTATGAATAGATGAGTACATGGTTTAAGGTTCGGCCATTTATGGCATAGGTAATTATATATATATGATGTTAAACAGAACTTGTATCTTCAATGGAATGTGAACCTATAGTGATCTAGTATATCCGATTGAAGGAGAGATTCAATTGAGTTGGTATATTTCGGCTTAAAAGAAAAAAAGTTTTTTATTTAATTGAAATGTTTAATTGCTTAAGTCTTACTAAGCTTATGAAAGCTTACTTTGGGTGTTATGTTTCATTGTTTTATAGATTTTTGAATCCAGCTACAAGCTTAGGGATCTCAGCATCTCGTCACACTATCTACTGTTTGGTATTTAATAATTTTTTTAAACTTGACTTATGGCATGTATAGGTTGAACAAGTTTGTAAATGTAGCATTTTGAATGATGTGTATATAATGAGCCATGCGAAAATGGCTTAATTGCTTAGTTAAGTTGATATGAAACTTTTATGGATTAGTTATGTTTAGTTTAAATATTTTGGTTGAATCCTTGATTAAGAGTTGCATTTTGGTTAAGTTTAAAATATTGTTTGGATGTATTAGTTATAGAAGAAATATTTAAGGATGTGGTGTATAATTATCATGTTTTTAAATGATGTTATGTTTCTATTAATTTTTGTGGCAAGGGACTTTCGGTCATGTTTTAAATTAGTCTAATTGAAGTTGTTTATGACTTGTAAATGTATATATATGTATGTTCGGCTATACGATTAGTCAAGCATGAGAAGTGAGATGTTTGAACCCTATTGGCTATGCTTTGTTTTAGTTGGACTTATGAAAATGACTAATTACTAAGTGAGGTTAGATAATAATAGGCATATTAGGTTCAGCTTGTGTCTTGATATTTTGACCAAATGTATAGTGACAATGAAATGTTGATCACGTTTTAGTTGAATGATCCGAATATGTTATGGCCTCATGTGCAATGTTTATTTAGTTTATTTAAACAATTTTTCCAATATATACATATTTGTGCATGTGACCTGAAATTGTTGTAAAAGATTACTAGTCTCTATGATTTACATTTGATTGGTATCGAACTTGTGAGTGTGCAAATGTATGAAAGTTGCGAATTGTCTGGTAACACTTCGTAACCCCTTTTCGGCGACGGATACGGGTTAGTGGTGTTACATTTAATTGGTATCAGAGTAAAGGTTTAGTCAATTCTAGGACTAATGTAGTATGTGTGAGTGTAGCTATACATGCCATAATGTGATAATACGATAGTGTGATGACTTCTGACATCTGAAATTGTGTTTTTATATAGCAAATGGATCCTGATTGAGCTTTAGCTGATGACGTAGAGAGTGTAGCGCCTGCTCCCGCGTAAGGGACAGTGCTGGCTGATTCTCGGCCGATCCCGGGTAATGAGGGAGAGGCCAGACAAGCTTTCTTTAATATGATGAACGAATGGTTCACAGAATTCGTACGAAGTAATCCGGTTGATCCGTTGAGGTTGAATAAGCCCTCAGTTCAAAATTAGAAAATACAGGGCCGAAGAGTTCAGAGCCACAGTTAGTGATGATGCTGAATGGGCCAAGTTCTAGCTCAATAATACTATCCGTGTATTCGATGAGCTATCATGTACACCCGACGAGTGTCTGAAGTGTGCCGTGTCCCTGTTACGTGATGCTACCTATCATTGGTGGAACACTTTAGTTTCGGTTGTGTCGAGAGAGCGGGTTACCTGGGAATTCTTTCTGACAGAGTTCCGGAAAAAGTACATCAGCCAGAGATTTATCGACCAGAAATGCAAGGAGTTTCTTGAGCTTAAACAGGGCTGAATGAAAGTTACTGAATATGAACGAGAATTTGCAAGGCTCAGTAGATATGCACATGAGTGCATCTCGACTGAAGCTACCATGTGTAAACGCTTCAAAGACGGGTTGAATGAAGATATCAAATTGTTTGTCAGTATACTTGAAATTAAAGAGTTTGTAGTACTTGTCAAGAGAGCGTGTAAAGCTGAAGAGCTGGCAAAAGAAAAGAGAAAGGCAGATTTTGAGGCTAGAGACTCCCATAAAAGATCAACGAGTAAAACTTTCCAGTCGTCCTCAAAGAAGTTTAGAGAGGATACTAGTTGATCTAAAGCAAATGTGGGTTACTTTAGACGAGATCGAGACAGACCTCCTATGAGTTCACGAGCCACTTTAGTTGCTAGTGTTGACAATGTTCGACAGTCTAGAGCCGAGTGTAAACATTGTGGTAAATGACATTCGGGAGACTGTAAACTGCGTGATCGCTTTTGTTTCAAATGTGGATTAGCGGATCATTTTATCCGAGAGTGTTCGATGTTAGCTGAGCATAATACTGTCCAAAGTGTGTAACCGAGTAATATGCCAGCACGTGGTAGACCACCTAGACATGTGGGTAAGGTTAGTGGCAGTCAGAGACGGACGAAAGATACAGCTGTTCGATCCGAGGCTTGTGCTCCTGCCAGAGCCTATGCTATCCGTGCTTGGGAGGAAGCTTTGTCTTTAAATGTTATCACTGGTATTTTTACTCTTTATGATACTAGTGTGATTGCTTTGATTGATCCCGATTCGACTCATTCCTATGTGTGTGAAATATTAGCATCTAGTAAGACTTTGCCTGTTGAGTCTACTGAGTTTGTGATTCGGGTGTCGAACCCCCTGGGTCGGTGTGTGTTAGTTGACAAAGTGTGCAAGAAGTGCCCCCTGATGATTTGAGATTCATATTTTCTAGCTGATTTGATGTTATTGCCATTTGACGAGTTTGACATCATTCTCGGTATAGATTGGTTAACTATGCACGATGCTATAGTGAGTTGCAAACGAAAGACCATTGATCTGCGATGTCTAAATGATGAGATTATTAGAATTGAGTCTACTAATTTCAACAGGTTACCGGCAGTAATATCTTCAATGTTGGCTCAAAAGTATGTGCGAAGGGGTTGCGAAGCTTATCTCGCGTATGTGCTGGATAGTAAAGTATCTGAAAGGAAGCTCAAGACTGTGCCAGTTGTATGTGAGTATCCAGATGTATTTCTTGAGGAATTACCGGGTTTGCCACTTGTTCGGGAGGTAGAGTTTGGTATAGAATTTGTACCTGGAACGACTCTGATTTCGATAGCTCTGTATCAAATGGCACTGACCGAATTAAAAGAATTGAAAGCTCAGTTGCAAGAGTTGATGAATAGAGGTTTTGCTCGATTGAGTTTCTCCCCCTGGGGTGCACCAGTGTTGTTCGTGAAAAAGAAAGACAGAACTATGAGAATGTGCATCGACTATCGACAGCTCAACAAAGTGACTATAAAGAATAAATATTTGTTGCCATAATTGATGATTTATTTGATCAGCTAAAGGGAGCTTTAGTGTTTTCGAAGATAAATTTGCGATCAGGTTATTATCAGTTGCAATTTAGAGACTCAAATGTGCCTAAGACCGCTTTCCGGATGAGGTACGGACATAATGAGTTCTTGGTGATGCAGTTTGGGCTCACTGATGCCCCTGCAGTTTTCATGGATTTGATGAATCGAGTATTCAGATAGTATTTGGATCGGTTCGTAGTCATATTTATAGATGACATTCTTATCTATTCACGCGACGAGACCGAACATGCCGAACACTAGAAACTTGTCTTACAAATTTTACGTGATAAACAGTTGTACGTGAAGTTCAGTAAGTGTGAGTTCTGGTTACGTGAAGTTAGTTTTTTGGGGCATGTTATTTCAGCATCAGGTATCCTGGTTGATCTGAACAAAATTTTGGCCATACTTGATTGGAAGCCTCCGAGGAATGTTTCGGAAGTTCAAAGTTTTTTGGGACTCGCTGGTTACTATAGACAGTTTGTGAAAGGGTTTTCGATGATAGCGATGCCGATGACAAAGTTGCTTTAGAAAGATGTCAAGTTTGAATGGTCGAAAAAGTGTCAGAGAAGTTTTGATCAATTGAAAGTACTTCTGACCGAAGCTCCGGTATTAGTTCAACCAAAAACGGGCAAAGAATTTGTGATTTTCAGCGATGCATCTTTGAATGGTTTGGGTTGCCTCTTGATGCAAGAAGGTAAAGTTGTAGCTTATGCCTCAAGATAGTTAAAGCCTCATAAGAAAAAATATCCGACGCACGATCTTGAATTGGCTGTTATTGTATTCGCTTTGAAGATATCGTGCCACTACTTGTTCGGTGAAAAATGCCATGTCTACTCCAATCACAAAAGTCTTAAATACTTGATGACTCAGAAAGATCTGAACTTGAGACAGCGTCGGTGGCTAAAGTTATTCAAGGATTACGAGCTTGTGATTAATTATCATCCGGGAAAGGCTAATGTTGTCGCTGATGCCTTGAGTCAAAAATCACTATTTACGTTGCGTGCAATGAATGCGCATTTGACTATGTCCGTTGATGGTGCGTTAATAGCTGAATTAAAAGCAAAACCGTTACTTGTACAACAAATTTGTGAAGCTCAGAAAGTTGATGATGATCTAGTGGTAAAACGAGCTCAATGCGACCTAAATGTTGATTCTGAATTTCTAATTGATGCGGATGATTGTTTGAGTTTAGAAGCCGATTATGTGTTTCGGGAAATACAGAGATTATACAGATGATTTTGAATGAAGCTCATAGCAGTAAATTGTCTGTTCATCCAGGCAGCACGAAAATGTATAACGATCTGAAACAGCATTATTGGTGGCATGGTATGAAGAAAGATATTTCTAACTTTGTTTCGAAATGTCTTACATGTCAAAAAGTGAACGCTGAGCATCAGGTGCCTTTGGGATTGCTTCAGCTGATCATGATACCTGAGTGGAAATGTGACCGAGTCACAATGGATTTGGTATCGGGCTTACCGTTGACATCAAGCAAAAAGGATGTAATCTGGGTTGTTGTTAATAGATTGACAAAATTCGATCACTTCATTCCTGTCCATTCAGATTACTCACTCGATAAACTAGCAGAATTGTATATTTCTCAGATTGTGTGGTTACACGGAGTACCTGTTTCTATCGTATCAGATAGGGATCCGAGGTTTACATCGCGGTTTTGGAAGAAACTACAAGTTGTACTTAGTACCAAATTACATTTTAGCACTGCGTTCCACCCCTAGACAGACGGTCAACCCAAGCAAGTCATTCAGATCCTGGAAGATATGTTGAGATGTTGCACTCTTGAGTTTAGAGGTGCATGGGATCAATACTTGCCTTTGGTTGAATTTGCGTACAACAATAGTTTTCAAGAAAGTATTAAAATGGCACCCTACAAGGCATTGTACGTCATAAATGTCGTATACCCTTATATTGGAATGAGCTCAGCGAAAGCAAGATTCACGGGGTTGATTTAGACAAAGAAACAGAACAAAAAGTGAAAATGATCTGTGAAAGTTTGAAAGTAGCATCGGATCGTCAGAAATCATATGCGGATTAGAAACGTAAAAATATAGAATTTCAAATCGGAGATAAAGTGTTTCTGAAGGTTTCACCGTGGATGAAAGTGCTCAGATTCTATCGTAAAGGCAAGCTAAGTCCAAGATTCCTAGGGCCATTTGAGATTATCAAACGTATCAGACTAGTTTCGTATAGATTGTTGTTACCACCTGAACTAGAGAAGATCCACAATGTCTTTCACATTTTGATGCTTCGCCGGTACAGATCCGACCCTTCACACATGATTAGTTCGTCTGAGATCAAAATTCAGTCTGATTTGAGTTATGAGAAGGAACCAGTTCGCATTCTAGCTCACGAGGTGAATGAATTGCGAAATAGGAAAATCTCGTTGGTGAAATTATTATAGCAGAAACATGGGGTTGAGGATGCAACTTGGGAACTTGAGAGTTCGATGAGAGAACGTTATCCCTATCTTTTTGCCAGTAAGATTTTCGAGGACGAAAATCCCTAAGGGGGGAGAGTTGTGACAGCCCGAATTTGGCCCTAATCGAAACTACGGTTTCAGAACCATGGATCCGAGTTGGAAAAATAATTAAATGTCATTTTTCTGTGTTTTGAATGAGTATATTTGTGTGTGCTAAGTTTTGTGTTTAGATTTTGAAGATTTGAGTGCATGACTATTAAATAGGAGTAAATTGCATCAATTGATTAATAAGCATGCTACAATGAAAAATGCTATTATGCCATGTCTTTGAATATTGGGGTCTTAAATGGCAATTATGTCATTAAGGAATTGTATGGACGGTAATGGATATTAACTTAGGTAAATAATGTGTTATGTTTAAGGTTAAATAAGTAAAATAATAATAGATGATTTTATTAAAAAAAGAGAGAAGAAGCTTGCATGTTCATCTTTCAAAGCCGTAGTGATAAATGATAAATTATACATGTTTTTACCTTATGCTTGGCCTAATTTCTAGATGAATTAACCCTTGATTTGTGTAAATTTATGCTCTTAAACCTTTAATTTCATGTTTTATACTTAGGTGAGCATAGGGAAGTGAAATGAATGAGAAATGGGCCGAAAACAGAGAACATAGGTCAAAGTATGAAAACAACACGGCCTAGAGGATCGCCACACGACCGTGTCACACGGTCGTGTCACTTTGAGCATGAACACAGCCCAACCCCGACTCACACAGTCTAACCACACGACCGTTCCACCTTAACAGACCCAAGCACGGCCTGGGCCTTGATCCACATGGGCGTGGCACACGGGCATGTCCCTGTCATGGGGAAGTTCAATTTCACCCGGAAAAGGCTACTTAGGGGCTAAAAAAGGCATTCCAAAACTCTTTATAAAGACCCTATGAGGCAACTCCAAGGGTGTACTTTTTCTCCCACAAAAGAGTGCCTTATTTCTGCCAATATAGGGAGTAGAAGCAAAGAATTACTTCAAAGGAAGTCAATTGATCCATCTCAGAAGCTGAATTCTCCCTCAAGACTAAGGATCTCCCTTCAATTACCTTCAGGGGTTTTTGGGTTCCTTATGTTTTGTTATTTCATTTCTTCTGAGATGTTTTCTTTTATAATTAAGAAATAAATCCCCCAAATACTTGAGGGGGATGAAACCTAAGACGGATCTTGTTATTATTTTCTCTTGAATTAAATGATACATATTTGATTTGTTCTTAATTGTGTTTTTAACTCTTAAATTGATATTTTCGGGATATTGATTTAAGTCGAATGTGCTTATGTAGAGGAGCAAAAGTCCCTGCATAGGAGTAGATCCAACACAATTAAGCGGAGTTGATCGCAAGCCTATATATAGGACGACGAAAATCTGCTGGATTAGGGTCAAACCTAATAAGGGAATCCATAGATCAAGTTAATGTGACGCTAGGGGTTTTAATTAGAAAGAGATTTCAATTAATCAACCTAGGGTTAGTTGTTTTTAGTCTTGAGAGAGATATTAACATAAGTTAGGGATTTCTACAGATCAAATCAAGTGAATAAATTGTCTAGTTCAAGAGTTGATAACAAGTGAAGTATAGGTGGATTCTCCCTTGAGTATTGTCCAAATCAATTAGTTTTCCTAAGAGTTTCTCCCCAATTTACTTTTTGTGCATTCTTAGCTTAGTCTAATAGTTAGTTTAGTTTAATAAAAATTCCCTTTTATTCTCAGGTTAAATAATAGAAAGAAAGTTAGTACTAGTACTTTTGGTTCCCCTAGGTACGATATCTTGGTCTTGCCACTAAGCTATACTACTATTCGATAGGTGCACTTGCCTTAAATCGTGATAATATTTAGTCTTGGGTACGATCATAGTTTATAAATTTTATTACTTCATATCACGCATATCAAGTTTTTGGCGCCGTTGCCGGGAAACTAATATATTAAGAACACTCAATTTCTATTACTTTAGCCATTACTATTTTTATTTATTTTCAAACTTTATTTTTTTATTTTATTTATTTTAATTTTCTTTTCCTTTTCCCATCCAGGTATCTCTAGTTTATGACTAGAAGAAACCTAGGAGGACCACTACTGTTCGACGAAGATCTAGAAGCCATAGTTCATAGAACTCACCGAGAGATAAGATGAAGCTTGCAATATCCAGAACAAGGACAAGAAGAAGAACCAGAACCTACTGAAGAGATGGAAGCAAATCAAGACAATCTACCACCTCTCGCAATAGCCGCAGAACCAGTGAACCAAAATAATGCTCCTCGTACTATGTATGATTATGCTAAACCTAATCTGGCTGGTACTGAATCTAGTACTATTAGGCCTGCTATTGCTGTAATTAATTTTAAATTGAAACCTAACACTATTCAGATGATTCAAAAATTTGTTCAGTTTGATGGTTTACCGGATGAGGATCCCAACTAACACTTAGCCAATTTCTTGGAATTTTGTGATACCTTTAAAATCAATGGTGTTTCTGATGATGCCATTCGCCTCCAACTATTCCCTTTTTCCCTAAGGAATAAAGCTAAACAATGGTTAAATTCCCTACCATGAGTTCAATCACTATATGGGAACAGATGATAGAAAAATTCTTAAGTATTTTCCTCTAGCTAAAACAACTAAATTGTGGAACGATATCTCTTCTTTTATGTAGATGGATTTAGAGACACTCTATGATGCCTGGGAAAGATACAAAGATCTCTTGAGAAGGTGCCCTCACCATGGATTACCTCTGTGGTTACAAGTTCAAACCTTTCACAACTGTTTGAATCCCTCAACAAAGTAGATGATCGATGCAGCCGCCAAAGGAACAATCAACAACAAAACACCCGAAGCAGCTTACGAGTTTATAGAAGAAATGTCACTGAATAACTATCAGTGGCAAGTAATGTAGACAAAGCTGACGAAAGTAGCAGGAGTTTTTAATATTGATGCCGTAACCATACTTTCTAATTAGGTAGAACTTTCAAATAAAAACATTGATGGTTTTATTGGTTTTACGCAGGTACACCCAGTAATGCAATGCGACGCGATTCAGGGAAACATGTACAATCCAGACTACTCTTCCCATGGACATAGAATAGAGACCGAGCAAGCCAACTATATGGGAAACAATTCTAGATCTCAAAATAACCCTTATAGTAACACTTACAATACACATTGGTGGAACCACCCCAATTTTTCATGGGGAGGACAAGGAAATCAAAGACAACCACCTCCTCCGGGATTTCAACAGCCACCACTCCAACAAGAGAAAAAGCCGAACCTTGAAGAGATGCTCACAAAATTTATTGCCGTATCATAGACCCATTTCCAAAACACCGAAATGGCACTGAAGCACCAGTAAGCATCCATCCAAGGAGTCAAAAATCAGATTGGTTAACTCGCAAAGATGTTATCTGATAGACCACAAGGTAGTTTGCCGAGTAATACTGAGCCAAATCCAAGAGAACATGTGAAAGCAATTACTCTAAGGAATGGAAAAGTACTAGCTGAACTGGAAAAGAAGCCTGTTCAAGAATCTGAAAAGGACAAGGTAGAGGAAGAGGAACCTAAGGAAAACACTCCACCAGTACTTAAAGAATATAAACCACCCATACCATATCCAGCAAAATTAAAGAAAGACCGCATGGATGCTCAATTTGGTAAATTTCTTGAACTTTTTAAGCAACTACATATTAACTTACCTTTTGTTGAAGCAATTTTGCTGATGCCGAAGTACGCAAAATTTTTAAAGGAACTTCTCACAAATAAAAGGAAGTTGGAAGAATTGTCAAAAGTGGAACTCAACGAGGAATGTTCAACTATTCTCCAAAAAAAATTGCCAACCAAACTAAAAGATCCAGGAAGTTTTACTATTCCTTGCTTAATTGGTAGTTTAAACATTTAAAAAGCCTTAGTTGATTTAGGCACTAGTATTAACCTAATGCCTCACAAAATGTTCGAACAACTAGGTCTAGGGGAACCAAAACCCACTAGGATGAGTATACAATTAGCTGATAGATCTGTTAAATATCCTAGGGGAATCATTGAAGATGTATTAGTGAAAGTAGATAAATTTATATTCCCTATTGATTTTGTTGTGCTTGACATGGATGAGGATATTGAGGTACCTTTAATTTTAGGACGCCCATTCCTAGCCACTGCTAGAGTTGTTATTGGCGTACTGGATGGTAAACTAGTGCTTAGGGTCAGTGAGGAAGAAGTTGTCTTTAAAATTTATGATGCTATGCGATTTTTTAGAGAACAAGATGATTCCTGTTATTTTATTGATTCTGTTGATTATATTGTTCAAGACACTTTCAAGAAATCACTCGTGAAGACACGTTGGAACTGTGTCTAGTCCAAGGTGGGGAGAAAGATGAAGCCACCACTGAAGTAAAAAAAGTAATAAAGGAGCTGAACTCTAATGAACTTATCATAAGACACATAAGTTATGAGGGTATTAAGATAAATGACGAACTGAGACAAAAACCCTCAATTGATGAACCTCTTAAATTGGAATTAAAACAACTACCTGATCACTTGGAATATGCATTTTTGGAGATGATTCTACATTACCAGTAATTATCGCATCAGATTTGAGCGTAGAAGAGAAAGAGGAGTTACTTCAAATATTAAGAGAACACAAAAAGGTTATAGCTTAGAAGATTTTTGACATTAAAGGAATTAGCCCTTCTTTTTGCACCCACAAAATTTTAATGGAAACTGAATATAAGCCATCGGTGCAAACTCAGAGATGATTGAATCCCAACATGAAGGAAGTCGTAAAAGCCAAGGTAATTAAACTTCTAGATGCAGGAATTATTTATCCTATTTCTGACAGTTTTTCGGTAAGTCCTGTGCAGGTTGTTCCTAAAAAGGGAGGCATGACTGTGGTGACTAATGACAATGAAAAATCAATACCTACAAGAACAGTCACTGGATTGAGAGTTTGTATTGATTATAGAAAGTTAAATGCTACAACTCGAAAAGATCATTTTCCCTTACCCTTCATCGATCAAATGTTGGAAAGACTGTCAGGACATCTGTATTACTTCTTCTTGGATGGCCTCTCTAGTTACTTCCAAATCCCTATAGCTCCAGAAGATCAAAAAAAGACAACATACACATGCCCATACGGTAAGTTTTCTTATCGTAGAATACCTTTTGGATTATGTAATGCTCCTACTACTTTTTAGCGATGCATGTTAGCTATCTTTGACGAACTCGTGGAAGACATCATGAAGGTATTTATGGATGACTTTTAAGTTTTCGGTAATTCTTTTCAACTTTGCCTTAATAATTTAAAATGTGTTCTGATAAGATGTGAAAAGACAAATCTAGTACTCAATTTGGAAAAATGTCACTTTATGGTTCAAGAAGGTATTGTATTAGGGCATAAAATTTCTAGTAAAGGGATATAGGTAGATAAAGCAAATGTTGAATCCATTGAAAAATAACCTCCCCCTAATTCGGTTAAGGCTATAAGAAGCTTTTTAGGACATGTGGCTTTTATCAAAGGTTTATTAAAGACTTTTCTAAAATAGCTAAGCCTTTAACAAAATTACTAGAAAAAGATGTGCTTTTCAATTTTGACCAGGAATGTTTAGAATCCTTTAACACTCCCAAGGAAAAGTTAGTTAATGCACCAATTATGATTTCACCTAATTGGAATCTACCTTTTGAACTAATGTGTGATGCGAGTGATTTTGCAATAGGTGCAGTTCTAGGACAACGAAGAGACAAGCACTTCCATCCAATTTATTATGCTAGCAAAACTTTGACGGCCACGCAAGCAAACTATACTACCACGGGAAAAGAATTGTTAGCTGTTATTTTTTCATTTGACAAATTTAGACCATATTTAATATTGTCTAAAGTCATCGTTTATACTGCTCATTCCACTCTTTGTTATCTTTTAACTAAAACTGATGCAAAACCTCGATTAATAAGATGGATTCTATTGTTACAGGAATTCGACTTAAAGATACAAGACAAGAAAGGAGCTGAAAATTTGGCAGCAAATCACCTTTTAAGATTTGAAAATCCACACCTAAAGGACTTCGACAAAGCTAAATAAATGACTCGTTTCCTGAAGAAAAACTCCTAGTCGTAGCAGAAATTGAAGACCCTTGGTTTGCCGATTTCGCAAATTATTTAGCAGCTAACATAACCCCAAAAGGTTTGACCCATCAGCAAAAGAAGCGATTCTTCGCTGATGTGAAAACCTACTTTTGGGAGGATCCTTTCTTTTTTCGTATTTGCGCAGATCAAGTCATTCGAAGATGCGTTACTAAAACGGAAGCATATAAAATTCTGGATCACTGCCATTCTGGACCAACAGGAGAACACCATAGTGGAACGAGAACTGCTCACAAAGTACTCAAATCAGGTTTTTACTGGTCCACCCTTTTCAATGATGCAAACAGGTATGTGACTTTCTGTGATAAATGTAGGATCGCCCGGTGCCTCCAAGGCGCAGCGGAAAATTAGAATAATAAATTTTACCGGCGATCCATACCATGGATCCATGTGTAAGGAACGAATCGGGGTGATAAAGGTTTCGAAATTACCGAAACTTCAATCTGAGTAGACAGCGACGCCAAGGCAACGGGAATCCTGAAGCACTATCGAACCAAGCCGCAACCTTTAACGATGTCGGCCTCTACGTAGTCCACCCAATTGACAATGAACGGAAATCTCTCAGAAACTATTTTCAGAGAGTATCACTTTTGACGGCTGCTAGGCCTCACTTTTATGGTTTCGGGATTGCCTATGTATATCCCCTTTAGGGTTTTTACCCTTGCCATATTTAAAACTTTGTGTTAATTGGTATATATTCATAATGAATATTTATTACCATAAATAATCCGAATCATAATAATCGTTATTAAATAAATATAATAACGTTTAACCGAAAATTATAATTACGTTAATTATAATAAAGATTTCGGTAAACTATATTTATTTAAATTTATATATATATGAACCAAAATCATATATTAGAAAATTATGTTCTTGATTATGTGTACAACATCCTTGTACATATAGTATGTTCAATAATTTGATTGCCGAATTTAATTAATTCTATAATTAATTTAATTCATGCGACAACCAGACACAATACCAACTATGTTTTACTCCGTTCATTTCAATTAAAAGGTGTGACCCTATAGGTTCTTGTAACATTAGCAGTAATATTAGAACTATTCTAATATTACAAACAATGAGTGGCATCTAGCAATGCATCATTGCTACCTAAGTTACAAGAAGTCATGATTCGACATAACCTTTTGTGATTAACTTTTCATGCATTAATCCTTAAGTCCAATATCTTTAGAATAGACACAAGTCATGGAATAGTCACACTTGCATAGTCCATCCTATGTTTCTTGATACCTTGAGTAGACTATGATATACAAATAAGTATGACATCTCATATCAACTTATTTGAGCATGGCCATGCATTTCTAGTCTCACTCAATCAAGTGGCCTGAGATATTACTCCTATTATGTAGGAGGGACTTATCCTATATTGATCAACCATATCCCTCTACATAGATTGTGGTATATCCAACATTAGTCTTAATAGAACAACCAATTACAGTGTTCGTTTGACTATATCAAAATATACAACTCACGATGTTGGAATGATGATGATCTCAAGTATGAGGATCATATACATATTAATCACTATGAGTAATATTGTGACAATTACATAATAATCCAAGAAACATACTCATAGCGGGTCGGTCCAATATGTTGTTCTCTAACACACACATTCATGCATTGATTCTGATACTCGATATCAATGACAACTCTTTATCATCAATCAACTACATGTTAGTCTCAATGCATTATTATTGTCCTAGCCAACAATAATACTTGACTAAGGATCTTTTAAGAATAATCATATTATTCTTAGGACATTATTATAAAACAGTTTATTTATGCACACAGAAATGAAACTGAAATAATAATGGCAAAGCCTTATATTAATAAACATGATAAATCAAGTATGTTGTTACAACCATCTCGTGATTGATCTTTGGGCATACTCTTACAATCTCCCACTAGCACTAAGACCAATCACTCATATATCTAATACCAAGTGACTTAGTGTGACGATCATGCTTCTGCTGTGTCAGAGGCTTGGTCAGGGGATCAGCAATATTATCATCTGTAGGTACTCTGCATATCTCTACATCTCCTCTATCGATAATCTCTCGAATAAGATGGTAGCGCCTTAGTATATGTTTGGATCGCTGGTGAGATCTGGGTTCTTTAGCTTGTGCGATGGCTCCATTGTTATCACATCGGAGTTCTATAGCATCTGATATGCTAGGCACAACCCCTAGTTCAGTAATGAACTTTTTGATCCAAACTGCTTCTTTTGCTGCCTCACTAGCTGCAATATACTCGGCCTCTGTTGTAGAATCGGCTACTGTACTTTGCTTTGAACTCTTCCAGCTCACAGCACCACCGTTAAGGCAAAACACAAAACCTGATTGTGATCGAGAATCATCCTTGTCGGTTTGGAAGCTAGCATCAGTGTAACCTTTTACACTTAATTCTTCCTCACCTCCGTATATTAGGAACGTATCCTTAGTTCTTCTTAAGTACTTAAGGATATTCTTGACTGTGATCCAGTGACTTTCACCGGGATCTACTTGGTACCTGCTCGTCATACTTAAGGCATATGAGACATCTGGACGGGTACATAACATGGCATACATGATAGATCCAATAGCAGAAGCATATGGAATTTTACTCATGCGTTCTCTTTCTTGTGGAGTTGAAGGACACATTTCCTTCGAGAGTGAAATACCATGTCTCATAGGTAGGAATCCTCTTTTAGATTCTTCCATATTGAACCTTTTCAATACTTTGTCTATGTATGTACTTTGGCTTAGACCTAGTAGTCGTCTCGATCTATCTCTATAGATCTTGACTCCTAAGATGTAAGTGGCTTCGCCCAAGTCCTTCATAGAAAAACAACTTCCTAACCAAGTCTTAATAGACTGTAAGGTAGGTATGTCATTTCCCATGATTAGTATGTCATCCACATATAGTACCAAGAATGTGATTATACTCCCACTAACTTTCTTGTAAACACATGGCTCATCTTCATTTTTAATAAAACCAAACTCTTTGATTGCATCATTAAAACGAAGATTCCAACTTCGAGAAGCTTGCTTTAATCCATAAATGGATCTTTGTAACTTACATATCTTTCTAGCATCCTTTGGATTGACAAAACCTTCAGGTTGTGTCATGTACACATCCTCTTCAAGGTTCCCGTTAAGGAAAGCTGTTTTGACATCCATTTGCCAGATTTCATAATCATGAAATGCAGCTATAGCAAGCAAGATCCTGATGGATTTAAACATAGCTACAGGAGAAAAAGTTTCATCATAGTCCACACCATGAATTTGGCGAAAACCTTTAGCGACTAAACGCCCCTTGTATGTTTGTACATTACCATCCATGTCAGTTTTCTTTTTGAAAACCCACTTGCACCCTATAGGTTTTACTCCTTCGGGTGGGTCAACCAAAGTCCATACTTGATTTTCATGCATGGAATCCATCTCAGATCTCATAGCCTCCAGCCATTTCTCAGAGTCTAGGCTCGCCACCGCTTCTTGATAAGTCCTAGGCTCATCTTGATCTAAAAGAAGAATGTCACCATGCATTGTAATGAGAAATCCATATCTCTCAGGTGCACGGCGTTCTCTTAAAGATCTACGTGGTGGTTGTGTTTCTACAGCAGTTACTTGTTCCTCAATTTCTTGTGGAATTTGCTGTTGTTCTATCTCTAGTTCGGTGGTATCTTGTGATTCTCGAATTTCTTCAAGTTCAATCTTTCTCCCACTTCCTTTTCTAGAAATAAATTCTCTTTCTAGGAAGACACCAGTCCGAGCAACAAACACTTTGTTCTCAGTGGGATTAAAGAAATAATATCCTTTGGTTTCTTTTGGATACCCCACAAAATTACACCTTTCAGATTTGGGTTCAAGCTTAGTAGACGTCTGACGTTTAACATAAGCTTCACAACCCCAAATTTTCATAAAAGACATACTGGGACGTTTCCCAGTCCACATCTCATATGGCGTCTTTTGAACCGATTTAGATGGAACACGATTTAGTGTGAAAGCAGCTGTTTCAAGTGCATGTCCCCAAAAGGAAGTCGGTAGATCAGCATGACTCATCATGGACCGAACCATGTCTAACAGAGTTCGATTTCTTCTCTCAGAAACTCCATTCCATTGAGGAGTACCAGGAGGAGTGAGTTGTGAGACAATCCCACATTCCTTCAAAAAATCATCAAACTGTAGGCTCAAATACTCTCCACCTCGATCAGATCGAAGTGTCTTGATAGTTTTGCCTAGTTGATTTTGTACTTCATTTTTGAATTCCTTGAACTTTTCAAGGGCATCAGACTTATGGCGCATGAGATAAATATATCCATATCTACTGAAATCATCAGTGAAAGTAATGAAGTAGTGAAATCCACCTCTGGCCTGTGTATTTATTGGTCCACATACATCTGAATGTATTAAGCCCAATAAATCATTAGCTCGTTCACTTTTACCAGTAAAAGGAGATTTAGTCATTTTTCCTAATAAGCAAGATTCACATACTTCAAATTGTTCGAAAACAAATGAATCCAAGAAACCATCTTTATGGAGTTTGGATATACGTTTCTCACTTATGTGGCCCAAACGACAATGCCAAAGGTAAGTTTGATTTGAGTCATTTATTTTAGATCTTTTAGTATTTATGTTGTAAATGGGATTCATTTGATCTAAAATATAGAGGCCATTAATCAATTGTGCCGAACCATAAAAAACATTATTGAGATAAAAGGAACAACAATTATTCTTAATTATTATCTCAAAGCCAATTTTGTCTAAACAAGAAATTGAAATAATGTTTTTAGTCAAACTAGGCACAAAATAACAATCCTCTAAAATTAAACCAAGTCCACTAGGCAAAGATAAAGTATATGTTCCTACAGCTAATGCAGCAACTCTTGCTCCATTTCCAACTCGCAGGTCCACATCTCCTCTAGCCAAAGTCCTACTCCTTTGTAGTCCCTGTACAGAAGTACAAATATGAGAACCACAACCAGTATCTAATACCCAAGAAGTAGTAGTTGATAAATTAATATCAATAACATAAATACCTGAAGCAGACGTTCCGCTTGCTTTGGCTTTCTTGATTTCCTCAAGATAGACAGAGCAGTTCCGCTTCCAATGTCCAGTCACACCACAATGAAAACAGTTTCCTTCCTTAGATACCCCACCTTTAGGTTTCAGTGCAGCCTTTCCCTTTCCAAGATTGGGCTTACCTTTGCCCTTGGGCTTTGTCGGGACTTTGGCCTTTCCCTTGCCCTTATTGTTACGGACCATCAGTACGGGCTTGGGTCCAACCTTTTTCATGTTGCCTTCAGCAGTTCGTAACATACTGAGCAGTTGTGGTAGAGTCTTGTCAATTTCATTCATATTGAAATTGAGAACAAACTGGCTGTAGCTATCCGGCAACGATTGCAGAATAACATCAGTGGCCAACTCTTGGCCCAATGGAAACCCAAGTTTAGACAAGCTTTCAATATAACCAATCATCTTAAGGACATGAGGTCCTACTGGGCTTCCTTCAGCCAGCTTACATTGGAACAAGGCCTTAGAGATATCGAACCTCTCTTGCCTTGCTTGCCCTTGATATAGTTCTTTCAAGTGCTCGATCATATCATAAGCAACCATATCCTCATGTTGTTTTTGAAGATCAGGATTCATAGTGGCAAGCATAAGACATCCGACGTCTACCATATCATCGAGATGCTTCTTATAAGCATCTTTTTCAGCCCTCGAGGCATTAGCAGGTGGTTCATCAGGAAGTGATTTTTCAATGACATATAACTTCCGTTCTTGTTTGAGGACAATCCTCAAGTTACGGAACCAGTCAAGAAAGTTCAAACCATTCAATTTGTCCTTCTCAAGGACCGATCGCAATGAGAGTGTATTAGTGTTTGCAGCCATAATATATCTACAACAATAAAATATGCGTGTGAATAGATTTACCAAGTTTATATTAATCATTAAAAGGACTTTATTAGATGATGTTTCCCACTATTTCAAAATTAATAACCCTCATATATTAATTTCGGAAAGACTTTCTTCAAAGAATTTCTAGTGGGTCAAGGATCCATATTTCACCTTCTCTTAAGTCAGCTTTGGCTTTACTCTCAAGATTATGGTTTATTTAGGTAAGCAACACTTGCTAATTACATCATATGTAACTCCTACAATTTGGTGAACAACTCTTGTTCTAATCATCTTATGATATATCCAAATTACTTGCCTCTAGATTTCTAATCCTATTAGAGTAACCTAGTTAAGTCATTAACCAATTTTTAACCAGCGAATATCACTTGTTTATTCTTCGCGTTTAACCAAGATAAATACTAGTACTTCGCTTTGGCAAAACCTACATAGTATTGATCGAGGCTTTAACGAGGGCATAAATTGGAAGGCCTATATTGACTTAATATTTTAATTGAGGGATTTTATTAAAATGTTACATCTCACCAATTATGGTCTACTTTAGTCCATTTAATCTTTTAATTGATCTCATCAATTAGTGGGGTTTATTATTATTACCAAATTTGCATGCTTTAGACATCCATAGCATCTCATACATGAATAAGTAAAGCAATAAATAAATGCAATAGTTATAGCCCATAAACTATGGTGGTTCAACCCAAGCCAATGGGAGAACTAATAGGGAACCTAAAGGTGTAAGCCGTTTCATACGCTGTCGATCCACACTTGTCAGCCAATCTTCCTTCTCGTCTTGTCCATAGCAATTTTTACAAATTACAAAATTCAGAAACTCGTTTTACATACGAGGGAGTAAGATGAGAAGAGAAATACAAAAGAATAGTAGTAAGGCACGACACGCAGGCCGTATTTATAAAATTACAACCTTTTATCAAATGGGTCAACGGGCTATAACTATGCATTTCAAACACCGTGCATTTCAAAAATAACATGTACCATTCAACGTTTTGTTAAGTGACATATTAAAATATCCTTTCAATCCTTTTATGGCCCATTAAGTTTTATTTATTAAAAAAAACATACTGGAAGATGATGGGGATCAAAAGGCGGTGACAGGGAGCGGGCCGAAGGCCCGCGACCGGAACCTCCTGATCCCCATCCCCGGGGGTGCGGGGGCGGAGCCCCCGCGGTATGGACCAGGGGTGCGGGGCAGAGCCCCGCGGTACGAACCGCATGCCCCAGTCAAATGAAACCTCACGATTTGATAACTTTTATCAACAGAATCGTGTTTTCAGGATTTTAATCCTTCAGGTTTCATATCGGAACAACTCTTGTTCCACTGGCCAGTAAACTCTTACTGGAAATTGAAAAATCACCGCTACATCATAACAAACTTGTTAATGTTTACAGTAATAACATAAAACTGAATAGGCCATAATACCATGATTAACATTTAATCACTTATCGAAAGGAACAATTATCAGATTTCGCTTAAACGATTTAAACAGGGAAAGCAAAATAAAATTAAAACATGTATCTCATACAATTGCATCACCCAAGTATTTAAACCCGAGTTCGTATCACACAAGTGGCTCTGATACCACTGTAGGATCGCCCGGTGCCTCCAAGGCGCAGCGGAAAATTAGAATAATAAATTTTACCGGCGATCCATACCATGGATCCATGTGTAAGGAACGAATCGGGGTGATAAAGGTTTCGAAATTACCGAAACTTCAATCTGAGTAGACAGCGACGCCAAGGCAACGGGAATCCTGAAGCACTATCGAACCAAGCCGCAACCTTTAACGATGTCGGCCTCTACGTAGTCCACCCAATTGACAATGAACGGAAATCTCTCAGAAACTATTTTCAGAGAGTATCACTTTTGACGGCTGCTAGGCCTCACTTTTATTGTTTCGGGATTGCCTATGTATATCCCCTTTAGGGTTTTTACCCTTGCCATATTTAAAACTTTGTGTTAATTGGTATATATTCATAATGAATATTTATTACCATAAATAATCCGAATCATAATAATCGTTATTAAATAAATATAATAACGTTTAACCGAAAATTATAATTACGTTAATTATAATAAAGATTTCGGTAAACTATATTTATTTAAATTTATATATATATGAACCAAAATCATATATTAGAAAATTATGTTCTTGATTATGTGTACAACATCCTTGTACATATAGTATGTTCAATAATTTGATTGCCGAATTTAATTAATTCTATAATTAATTTAATTCATGCGACAACCAGACACAATACCAACTATGTTTTACTCCGTTCATTTCAATTAAAAGGTGTGACCCTATAGGTTCTTGTAACATTAGCAGTAATATTAGAACTATTCTAATATTACAAACAATGAGTGGCATCTAGCAATGCATCATTGCTACCTAAGTTACAAGAAGTCATGATTCGACATAACCTTTTGTGATTAACTTTTCATGCATTAATCCTTAAGTCCAATATCTTTAGAATAGACACAAGTCATGGAATAGTCACACTTGCATAGTCCATCCTATGTTTCTTGATACCTTGAGTAGACTATGATATACAAATAAGTATGACATCTCATATCAACTTATTTGAGCATGGCCATGCATTTCTAGTCTCACTCAATCAAGTGGCCTGAGATATTACTCCTATTATGTAGGAGGGACTTATCCTATATTGATCAACCATATCCCTCTACATAGATTGTGGTATATCCAACATTAGTCTTAATAGAACAACCAATTACAGTGTTCGTTTGACTATATCAAAATATACAACTCACGATGTTGGAATGATGATGATCTCAAGTATGAGGATCATATACATATTAATCACTATGAGTAATATTGTGACAATTACATAATAATCCAAGAAACATACTCATAGCGGGTCGGTCCAATATGTTGTTCTCTAACACACACATTCATGCATTGATTCTGATACTCGATATCAATGACAACTCTTTATCATCAATCAACTACATGTTAGTCTCAATGCATTATTATTGTCCTAGCCAACAATAATACTTGACTAAGGATCTTTTAAGAATAATCATATTATTCTTAGGACATTATTATAAAACAGTTTATTTATGCACACAGAAATGAAACTGAAATAATAATGGCAAAGCCTTATATTAATAAACATGATAAATCAAGTATGTTGTTACAACCATCTCGTGATTGATCTTTGGGCATACTCTTACAATAAATGCCAGAGGACAGGTAATATCTCTCAGCATAATGAAATGCCTCAAACAAATATACTCTTATGCAAAATATTTGATGTATGGGTATTGATTTCATGGGGCCCTTCCCTACTTCATTTGGAAATAAATACATACTACTAGTAGTAGATTACATGTCAAAATGGGTAGAAGCCCAAGCTTTACTTACTAATGATGCTAGAATGGTGGTATGTTTTCTAAAAACACTTTTCTCCTGATTTAGAACACTTAGGATAATTATCAGTGATAGGGGTACTCATTTTTGCAATGCTCAATTTAATAAAGTTTTAAAAAGATATAGAGTGCACCATAGAACAGCTACCCCTTATCATCAACAAACCAGTGGACAAGTTGAAGTGACAAATAGAGAACTAAAACGCATTATAGAGAAAACAGTAGAAACAAATAGGAAAGATTGGTCAAGAAAAGTAGATGACGCCTTATGGGCCTATAGAACTGTATTTAAAACTCCAATAGGAACATCTCCTTATAGACTTGTTTACAGAAAAAGTTGTCATCTACCATTTGAACTTGTACATAAAGCATTTTGGGCTATCAAATTCCTCAATCTTGATTTTAAGCTTGCAGGTGAGAAACGTCTAATGCAATTAAATGAGCTGGATGAATGGCACTGCAATGCATACGAAAACTCACGATTATATAAGGAGGCCACAAAGCGACGCCATGACAGTCGTTTAAGACAACCTAAGTAGTTTAAAACTGGTGATCTTATCTTGCTATACAACTCAAGGCTTAAACTATTCCTTCAAAAAATTAAATCAAGATGGTCAGGCCCATTCACTGTTCAAATTGTCTTCCCATACGGCACAGTCGAGGTAACCCATCCAAACCACGACACTTTCAAGGTAAACGACCATCAGCTTAAACTTTATAAAAGTGAGGATTTCAAGAATAATAGGGAGGCCTTCAGCTCCACAACCCTCGTAATGACACACGCAAGCAAAGTCGAGCTTAGACTCTAAATAAGCACTTCTCGAGAGGCAACCCGAGCACTGACTTAGTAAATTCTTTTATTTCAGCTTTCTAATACATCGACTAACCCTTTGAATGCAGTTTTTCGGGCCACACAGCCATGCCCACAGGCGTGCCTAAGGCCGTGTGGACAATATGAGCAGAGACACGGCCGTGTATAAGCAGGGTAAAATTTTTCCTAACACACAGGCTTAGACAACTTGCCACGGCCGTGCGCTGTTGCCGTGGCCAAACTTGTTGAATCAAACACGGGCTTCGACAAGGGCGTGTAACCTAGTACACGGCCGTGGTCGAAACTGCCAATTCTGACACGGGCGTGTGACCTAGTACACGGTCGTGGGAGAAGCGAACATTAAAGGACACAGCCGTGCGACACGGCTGTGTGCCCCAACACACCCTACAAACATGGGCGCGTGTTACGTAACCGGTGTGCCGAAACCCTTAAATTTTGAATCACACGGGCTAACCCTGAGCCACACGAGCGTGTGCCAGCCCCGTGTGACCCAAAAACCTATATAAACAACCCACTATTCACCTTCTCCCTTACCCGAACCCTAACAAACTCTCAATCCAACTCCCATACCCACTATCTCTAGTGCTGCCGCCGTCCTCAACAGCGCTACCATGTCCGTGCAACCTTGCCATGACAGTGTTCCACCTTCGCACTCACCCATTCGGTTCTTTTTTCCTTATTTTTCTCTTAAATTTCTAATGTCTTTATCTATTTTTATGCTAATAATAAACTTTATTTAGTTTTTGCATTATTTTTAGGCATGAACTTCATTGATTTAGCATGATTATTCTAGAATTTTCATGATGCCATTTAGACTCACCTTTGGCTGCCACTTTTACTTATCTAGAGTAGTTAACCCTTAGTATAAAATGATATCCATGCCATGATTAGAATGAGTGAACTATATTAGTTAGGTTAGTGACATCAACATGTCAATACAATATGTTCATATTTTGCTTAAATTGTCATTTAATCTTAAGAACTTATTAATATTCATATTTTAGTTTCAATTTTTATTCGGACTAATGCATATCTTTTTGTTTTAGGAATTATGTCATCGTCACACGGAAAGAAAGATGTCATCCCTATATCAAAAAAGAAAAAGGGGCCCAGTGTTTCATCCTCCAGACCCACAGCCGAAGCTCGCCATCCTTTTATTCAATTCCCGCAAAACTCCCAAGAGGAGTTATTTCAGATTCTGCGAGCACGACCTCTAGGAGCCGGAAGATGCATTAACAGGGCCGCCTTAGAGCAGGTCCACTTAGTGGACAAGGTCCGGGCCTTATTGACAACAGACCCCTGGGAACAGTTCTTCCAGATCGTGGAGCCCACTTACCTTGAACTCATCCTCGAGTTCTGCTCTACATTTCATCTTCAGACGGTGATAAGCCGACATGACGATCCTCGGACGATCCAATTTCGTCTTGGAGGCCTCGTTCATCAGGTTAGTTTATCAGAGTTCGGTACAGCTCTAGGCCTCTATACAAAGCAATTCATGGAGGAAGAGGACCTTTCCAAACTCCACCGCCACATCCATCTATCACCATCTAAGTGTTTGGAGGCCCTAGTCCCTGCATCGTCAACATACGACCCCAGTCACTCCAAAGCGACCAATCATGCCTCATCTCTGAGGTACCTGCATGCCCTCATTACGCACATACTGATAGGTAGATGCAAGAGTACCGACGTCATCAACACCCATGACGCCTACTTTTTATGGAGCATGGCGCACATTCATGTGATCGATCTTGCATACTTCATCGCCAATGCCATCAAGTATCAGACAGAGTGACACTGTAGGGGTGTGATATATATGGGCCCTTCATCACTCAGCTGGCCCGTTACTTCGGCCTACTCAACACTACGGCCCAGACATCCTCGTATGCACTAGTAGGCCAGATGTACCCACAGGGCATCTAAACTATGCTACACATGAGGATGATCCAGCGCCAACGTGGGACCGATCTTCCTTAGTACTAGTTACCTCATTCTACTGAGCAGGAGGATCCTGAGGACATTACTGATGATGTCCCACCACTAGAGGAGGCACCTACTGAGCCACCACCCCCTCGCCACCCAGTTCATGCGGCAGCTTTATATGCTGACATATCTGAGCGCCTCACACGATTCGAGCAGCAGTGCTTCCAACGCTTCGATCATATTGACGCTACTCTTCAGTAGATATGCCAGCATCTTCACATCTCATCACCGCCCCTACCTCACGGACCATCTGAGGATTAGAACTTTCTACTCCTCTTATCTTCCCTTTTATTTTCCTTTTTATTTTTCCATTTTATTTTATTTTATCTTTTTCATTATTTGAAATTTAGTATTTTTAGAACTTATTTTATTTTATTTCAATTACTTCATACAGGCTATCCCTTAACAAACATATTCTGTTAATCCAAATTCCCCAAAACTGATAAATGCCTTCACAGTTTCAACGGAGCTCTACAGCTCAAATCCAAAATCTAATGGGAACCTTGCCACAACTTCACCTAGTTGACACTGCCAAAGCCTACACTCCCAACATAGTAGCTGTGGACAAACAACCGCTACCACCACCGGAGTATCTACCTCCGCACCTTCCTTTGTCCCAGACACTCTATAGACACCACCACCTCAAAAATTCATCCAATTCAGGGGCTTTTATTTCTTTCCCTATCTTATGATATTATGCTTCTATTGCTACTAATGCTTCTTTGTACATTGAGGGCAATGTACATCTTAAGTGTGGGGGGGAAACTTACTTTCAGTCATTGCATTCTCTTTGAAACCCTTGAAAATTTTTAAAACTAACTTTTTGCATTGTTCTCAAAATTTCGAATTCTCACTTTCACTCTCTGCATTATCCTCAATCTCCTATTAGGGATTAATTCTGATTGATTATGATTTTTATTGATGTGTTGAGAATTAAGACATAGGTACTTATGCTTTGATTATTCAAACATTAAGACATTAGGTAATCAAGCATGATAAGTTGAGATTTTTGAGAATTTAAATTTTTTCTAAGTCATTTTCCCTAATTTTAATTGTTATCTTGAGATTTGAAATTCGCAGGATTGACATCAAAAAGCCATAATTCTGGTGAGATTTTTAAGCCTTTGGAGCATACATTCTTTCGTGCTCACTTTTATTGTTGCTTTAAGCGAGTCAACACTGATTTGTTATTCTAGAACTTGCTTTGATTATACATGTCGAGACCACGTCATTGATTTGATATACTGAGATGATAAGGGCACCTAGGTTTTAACCCACTTACTCCATAAAAGCCTACCTTTATAAATTAACCCCTACTGAACCCCATTGAGCCTAACAACCCATTCTTTGACTCACCTCTAATATTAACCTATAACCCGTTTTTGTTGAATTCCATTCAATTATTTTGATCCCTATTTTTGTCGAGATTTGAGTTGAATTATTATCTAGTTTTTTTCTCTTTTTCAGTTTGTAAAATTTGTAAATATTCAACGTAAAATATTTGATTTGTTCTTAAAAAATGGTATATACAATTAATTCAGTTGAAATCTGTAATAGTTCAATAGTTTTTGTGTATTTCTACAAGCTTCCAAATCCAGAACGATGTCATCATAAGACTTAGCTCTAAGGAATATGTTCTAGTGATAGAGATTTTTCTAGCTAGATGATATTTCAATTCAATCTTGATTCTAACCCTTTCTTTTTCAGCTTGTGACAACACCCCTAACCAAAGCCCCATTACAACCATTGAAAGACCTTTTGATCGATGTGTCATATCAATCTATAACGGTGGAGATTTAATTTTCTTGTAAGCCTATGGTAATAACTTTTCAAGTTGACTAAATAGTGCTTACTTCTTGAACCCTAAACACCTTGAGTGGATAGAGGGAATCTATAGTGAGGATGTTAAATCTTGTTGATTTTGATTGAAAGGTGATTACTTAAGAAAAGGGATGAAACCTATGTTTTTGTGATAAAGTTCTCAACTTAGAGTGTTTCAAAATTTAATGTTCTTTTGGTTGAATCTTCATTGTATGATTACTTGTGGATTAGTTTGAAACATTATTGATAAGGGTTAAAAGTTGAGAAGAATGATTCTTAATTGTGAGTTGAGATTTTGCTTGAGGACAAGTAAAGGCTTAAATATGGGGGTATTTGATAAACGATAAATTATACATGTTTTTACCTCATGCTTAGCCTAATTTCTGGATGAATTAACCCTTGATTTGTGTAAATTGATGCTCTTAAACCTTTAATTTTATGTTTTATACTCAGGTGAGCATAGGGAAGTGAAAAGAATGAGAAACGGGCCAAAAATAAAGAAAATGGGCCAAAGTATGAAAACAACACGGCCTGGAGGATCGCCACACGACCGTGTCACATGGTCGTGCAACTTTGAGCATGAACACGGCCCAACCCCGACTCACACGGCTCGACCACACGGTCGTGCCACCTTAACAGACCCGAGCACGGCCTGCGCCTTGATCCACATGGGCGTGGCACATGGGCGTGTCCCTGTCGTGAGGAAGTTCAATTTCAATCGGAAAAGGCTACTTAGGGGCTAAGAAAGGCATTCCAAAAATCTATATAAAGACCTTAGGAGGCAACTCCAAGGGTGTGCTTTTTCTCCCACAAAAGAGTGCCTTATTTCTGCCAATACAGAGAGTAGAAGCAAGGAATCCATCTCAGAAGCTAAATTCTCCCTCAAGATTAAGGATCTCCCTTCAATTACTGTCAGGGTTTTTGGGTTCTTTATGTTTTTTTATTTTATTTCTTCTGAGATATTTTCTTTTATAATTATGAACTAAATCCCCTAAATACTTGAGGGGGATGAAACCTAAGACAGATCTTGTTATTATTTTCTCTTGAATTATATGATAAATATTTGATTCGTTCTTAATTGTGTTTTTAACTCTTAAATTGATATTTCTGGGATATTGATTTAAGTCGAGGTGCTTATGTAGAGGAGCAAAAGTCCCTGCATAGGAGTAGATCTAACACAATTAAGTGGAGTTGATCAAAATCCTAGAGATAGGAGAACAAAAATCTGCTGGATTAGGGTCAAACCTAGTAAGGGAATCCACAGATCAAGTTAATACGACGCTAGGGGTTTTAATTAGAAAGAGATTTCAATTAATCAACCTAGGGTTAGTTGTTTTTAGCATCGAGAGAGATATTAACATAAGTTAGGGATTTCTACGGATCAAATCAAGTGAATAAATCGTCTAGTTCAAAAGTTGATAACAAGTGAAGTCTAGGTGGATTCTCTCTTGAGTATTATCCAAATCAATTAGTTTTCCTAATAGTTTCTCCCCAATTTACTTTTTTTTGCATTCTTAGCTTAGTCTAATAGTTAGTTTATTTTAATAAAAATTCCCTTTTATTCTTAGGTTTAATAATAGAAAGAAAGTTAGTACTAGTACTTTTGGTTCCCTTGGGTACGATATCTCGGTCTTGCCACTAAGCTATACTACTGTTCGATAGATGCGCTTGCCTTAAATAGTGATAATAGTTAGCCTTGGGTACGATCATAGTTTATAAATTTTATTACTTCATATCACGCATATCACGTAGCTAGTAAAGAAAAAGAAAGAAATAAGCTTCTTCATATTCGGCTCTTACTAAGCTAAATTCAGGGTATGTTTGAGTTATTTCGTTATAATTTTTGCATATTTTGGATTGTTATCAAGTAATACATCTAGCCCAAGCTACAATTTTTGAAATTGTTATGGAATTTGTGTTTGGCCATTGATGAAAATTATGGAATCTTGTGTTTGATGTTGGAAAGAAAATTATGGATGTTGGATGTGTATATTTTGTGTTTGAATTTTTTTTTTGAAATAGAAGTATTTTCGGCCTAAGTGTGTCATGGATTAAATATATTTGTTTGATGTTTTAAGGATTTTGAACCTATTTGTTAAAGTTCAAATTATAAGGGGAAATTGTGTAAATTATCATATTATGTGATCTTTCTGTGAAAATAAATTGGTCCATAGATTAAATAAGTTCAATTTCTTCTATTCAAGCTCAAGATCCAAAGAATTGGGACTTGGACCGGGGAAAAGAGAAGTTAGCCGAGTAGTCGACGCAATCATATGAAATTGTAGAGGTAAGTCCTTAAGCTATGTTATGTTCTAAATTTTAATAAATATTATACATAAGTGCCGAATTGAATTATTGGAATTTGTTATGTCATTGCCGAATATGACTTATAAAATGAAGGATATTAGCTATATTTTCAATGTGAATGCCGAATGTGATTTATAAGGGTAAATGATATTGCTATGAGTTAAATGTGAAATTCTGAATGTGTTATGAAGTAAGAAACTAATCCCTGCCATGAATTAAAATGAGGTTGCTGAATATGACTTTGAGTCAGAAGTGGTGAATCAAAGACTTTGATAGTGTTTCTATTAATGATCGATAGTATAAGTCATGTGTTGGGATATTCGGGCTCCGAGCCTGGCAGGCCTTGTGCCGGTGAATTAAATCAGGCAAAAAGCCTAGCAAGTCTTGTACCGGTGGTTAAGTCAGGTCTATACCTACCAAGCTATGTGCCGATGAAATTGATCCGAGTTCTGAACCTAGCAGGCTACAAGCCGGTGAATTAATTTCAAGTCCACGCTTATAAGAGTTCACTATGAGGTGGAAATGATCAAGTAAGTTACTAAATGACTTACATTCTTGGCCATATAGGTAAGTACATTTGAAGATGAAATTAATTTATAAATTCGGCTAGATGTAAGGGCATAATGAAGTCATGTATTCAATTATACGTGTGTTTATATGTAATTGGCACAGTTGGCTAAATGTGAGCATATAGTGAATTGACTTGCGTGTGGTTATAGATGAAATTTAAAGTATGTATTTTGTATTTGGAGAATGGTATTATATTCGAATGAGACTAAACTAGGTGTAATTCGAGAAGAGATTTTATGAATAGATGAGTACATGGTTTAAGGTTCGGCCATTTATGGCATAGGTAATTATATATATATGATGTTAAATAGGACTTGTATCTTCGATGGAATGTGAACCTATAGTGATCTAGTATATTCGATTGAAGGAAAGACTCAATTGAGTTGGTATATTTCAGCTTAAAAGAAACAAATTGTTTATTTAATTGAAATGTTTAATTGCTTAAGTCTTACTAAGCTTATGAAAGCTTACTTTGGGTGTTATGTTTCATTGTTTTATAGATTTTTGAATCCAGTTACAAGCTCGGGGATCGTCAGCATCTCGTCACACTATTTACTGTTTGGTATTCAATAATTTTTTTAAACTTGACTTATGGCATGTATAGGTTGAACAAGCTGTAAATGTAGCATTTTGAATGATGTGTATATAATGAGCCATGCGAAAATGGCTTAATTGCTTAGTTAAGTTGATATGAAGCTTTTATGGATTAGTTATGTTTAGTTTAAATATTTTGGTTGAATCCTTGATTAAGAGTTGCATTTTGGTTAAGTTTAAAATATTGTTTAGATGTATTAGTTATAGAAGAAATACTTAAGGATGTGGTGTATAATTATCATGTTTTTAAATGATGTTATGTTTCTATTAATTTTTGTGGCAAGGGACTTTCGGTCATGTTTTAAATTAGTCTAATTGAAGCTGTTTATGACTTGTAGATGTATATATATGTATGTTCGGCTATGGGATTAGTCAAGCATGAGAACTGAGATGTTTGAACCTTGTTGGCTATGCTTTGTTTTAGTTGGACTTATGAAAATGATTAGTTAGTAAGTGAGGTTAGATAATAATAGGCATATTAGGTTCAGCTTGTGTCTTGATATTTTGACCAAATGTATAGTGACAATGAAATATTGATCACGTTTTAGTTGAATGATTCGAATATGTTATGGCCTCATATGCAATATTTATTTAGTTTATTTAAACAATTTTTCCAATATATACATATTTGTGCATGTGACCTGAACTTGTTGTAAAAGATTACTAGTCTCTATGATTTACATTTGATTGGTATCGAACTTGTGAGTGTGCAAATGTATGAAAGTTGCGAATTGTCTGGTAACACTTCGTGACTGAAATTGTCGGGCTTCGTGCCTAGCAGGCTATATGCCGGTGATGTATATTCGAGCTTCGTGCCTAGCAGGCTTGTGCCGCTTGTGCCAGTGACTGAATTTGGGTTTTAAACCTAGCAGGCTGAATGCCGGTGATTCGAGTAAAGTTTAAGATTTTGTGAATTCACAATAAAACTGCAATTGAATATGTCCAATACATTAAGTTGGCCAGGTATGTATCATGTACTATTTTGTGAAATTAATTTGGATTGAATCATAAGTATCATGAATGATGTATATGTGAATGTGTTCTATGAATACACATGTAATGGTGATACATTCGGCCAAGGTATGAGATTATATGAAATTATGTGATTTACCTATATTGTATGAGATTTAAATCAAGTGAAAGTATATGCTGAAATTTCCTTAAGTCTATGTGCATATTCGGCCAATTGGTTATGTAATCAGAAAATAAGTTTTGTGTAATTGAATGCCTATGATTATATGAGTTCGAACTTAAATGAAATGATATGTAAAAAGGGTATATATGTGATGTTTTATAGACTTGGTTAAGTCAATTCGATGTGTAATAACGAATGAACATGGGCACTATGTGTGCGAATGAATTGAAGCACTGTGTGTGCGAGTTATTTAACCGAGTATTATGTGTACAAGATCAGTCACAGAGGCACTGTGTGTGCGAGTTCTTTAACCGAGCACTATGTGTGCGAGATCGGTTGTTAGAACACTAAGTGTGTGAAATGAGATCATGTAAGACCTCGTCTGGGACGAAGGCATTGATTTGAGGTAGTGTATAAGACCGTGTCTGGGACACTGGCACCACTTATAATTGGTGTAAGACCATGTCCAAGATAGTGGCATTGATATTGAATAACATGTAAGACCGCGTCTGGGACGTCGGTGTGTACAAGATCAGTCACAGAGGCACTGTGTGTGCGAGTTCTTTAACCGAGCACTATGTGTGCGAGATCGGTTGTTAGAACACTAAGTGTGTGAAATGAGATCATGTAAGACCTCGTCTGGGACGAAGGCATTGTATAAGTTCTATCTGAATTTTTGCGCATTCCTGAACGACTCGATTTAAAACATCTGTTGAATGGGTAAATGCTTGCCTTATACAGGCTATATACTTAACAGGCAGTATGTCAGTGATGTGATTCAGGGTATCTACCTAGCAAGCAATTAAAAACACCGGTAAATGTGCTTCGGACTGTGAAAGTCTAACAGGCTTCGTGCCGGTGAGATGTATCAGGCTCTATGCCTAGAAGGCTTCGTGCTGGTGTATTATATTAGGCTTTAGGCCTAGACTAATTCATACGGACAATAATAACTAAGATTGATTGTGTTAAACAAACCCAAATGATTGAGTATGTGGATGATGATTTCCTTTTTGGAAAGAAATAAGTTAAATATTGATGTAAGATGTTAACATAATCTTGTATTAGCTTATATATGTTGCTGAATTGGGAATTTAAAACCTTGAGCTACTGTATCAGTGGTTACTTGTAATAGCCGAAGATAAAGGATAGCATTAAATTCTTATTGATATTGTTTTATTGATGAATGGGTGTGTGAAAGATCATCTAAGTTATATGTATAAAAATTAATAAGATGTTAAATGAGTGTTGTCATGAACCAAATGAATATATATATATTTGAGTTATTCAGGCCTTGTGCCTAGCAGGTTTGGGACCGGTGAATTATATACTAGGCTAATAGCCTATTAGTTGATGGCTGTCAAGTTTATTCGGACTTTGGGTTAAGTAGGCTTAGAACCTGTGTGTGGGGTTCTAGCCTATACCTAGTAGGTTCATACCGGTGAGTTAAATTGTGTTATACCTATGTGCGTTATTACTGAAATGAAAAGTAAGTGAGTAAATGTCAATTCTGCGGATCTCTGTGATTTATTATGATCAAACTAAGAAAGTTTTCTTAGTTAAAGTACTGTGGCATAAGTTTAGAGTTGAGGAAACTAGGTGTGATCTAGAGAACTCAACGAGAGAAAGTTACCCTATCCTATTCGCCGGTAAGATTTTCGGGGACGAAAATTCCTAAAGGGAGGGAGAGTTGTGACAGTCCTAAATTGACCCTAATCGAAAAAGTGGTTTCGGAACCACTAAACCGAGTCAGAAAATTTTCAAAAAATATATATATATTATTTTCTATGTTTTATTATGTGAATTTCTATGTGTGAAAGTTTGGTGCAGTAATTTTTATTTTATTTTATTTTATTTTATTTGGATGTCAAATTATTGAAAAGGGACTCAATTGATAAACCATAAAAATGTGATATGTAAAAATTTAAGAGGCCAAATTGTATATGGTTAGCTTATAGGGGACTTGCATGTCAAATGGACCGCTATCATTATAGTGGACGGCAATCATGATGGAAATTTGGCATTTTATGTGTTTTATATTAATGAAATAATATTTATTGAATTTTATAATAAGAAAATATAAGTTAATATATTAAAATGGGTGATAAAAACAAGGTTGGCTCATTTTCTTCTCCCATTGCCGAACAAAAGAAAAGAAAATAGAAAAAAAATAAAAAGAGAAAGAAACAAGGAGCATTCGGCTAGCTTAAGGTCAAATTAAGGTATGATTTCATGTGTTTTCCCTTTGATTTTTGTGAAATTGAGTTGTTTTTAAAGCTCTTATTAAGACCCATGTGTAAATTCTTGAGCTTGAAACACATGAAGCATTCGGTCATAGTGGTAATGATATGAATTTTGAATTTTGGTGTTTGAAATTGAGAAATGAGTGTTAGATAAACACCTTGATGTTAAAATCAATGAGTTTGTGAGTTTGTAAGTTTAATTGTGGAATTTGTGTTTTATGTGGCTTAATTAACTAAGAGGAGTATGAGTCCATTCGGCAATGGAAGATAAATTGTGAAATAGTGCTCAACATTGGTAGTACTTGCTTAATTGGTTAAATTGAACTTTGAATAGATGGGATTATGTGGAAATTTAATGAATTGAGTTGTGATTGTATAAATTCTTGAATTTATGATGAATGATAAATTCGGCTAAGGTCTTGGTGTGTTAAAGTGGTTGATAAATTGGTGTTTTGTATTGGGGGATGTTTATATGAGAGTGTGAATTAGTTTAATTTTGCTATGAGAGGTTAAATTGAGCAAATTGCATTCGGCTATTAAGGTGAATTGTGGAATTTGTATTTGATTTTGGATTTTTATAATTAAAGTGTTAGTAAGTGGTTATATGCTTGCCGATTTTGAACTAAGATGAGTGGAAGCTTGGTAATTTTATTAGTGATGAATTCTATACTTATATAATAATCGATTATTCATGTTAGGTGCCATTTCAATAGCGTTTTGATGTTTAAGCTTGGAATTAGTGTTTAAATGAATCTTATATTTATTATATTTTGATAATAATGGATTATGGACAAGGGACATTCGATAATGGAAGTTAACTATTAATATTTGTAAATGATGGCCGAATATGAAATTAAGTAAAGAATGTAGTAATGAATAGTGTTTGTGGTGATTTGAGTGCTATTACCGAATGAAATTGATATTAAGGCACGTTTTGGTAAAATGCATTTGACATGAAAAGAATTTAGTTGCTGTATATGTGATTGGAACTAATAAAATTTAGTTTATGATGAATTAATGAAATGATTGAACTAGTTAATTTGTGTAAATTAAGCTCAAGAGCAAAAGGAAACAAAGTCGGATCGAGGTAAAGCAAAGCTGGTCGAGTAGTCGAAATAGTCGTACGATAACAGTCGAGGTAAGTTCGTAAGTGATTAAATTGATTCTATATGTTTAATGATTAAATGAATATAGAAATTAGAATGTGAAGCTTATGTGATTAATATATTTATATGCATACGAATGAATAGCAATGTTAACGTTATGAGCCGAAAAGGCTAACATGTTTAATTGAATTGTGGATGGCAATGAATTATATGTTAAGAGTTCATAGAGAATGATAAATGACAATTGTATTTTGGAAAAGCAAAGGTAAATGATATGAGTATGAATATAGAAATGGCTAAGTGTGATAGCCGAATGTGCTATGAATTAATATAAGTGAATGGTAACTTAAATATATTGTATGATGTAATGACCGAATGCATTATGAAATGGGATATTAGTTAATGCTATAAAGTGAATGAAATTAATATGTGTGATATTCAAGCTAAGAGCCTAGCAAGCTAGTTGCCGTGGAAATGAATTCGGGTTAAATCTAGCAGGCTAAGTGCCGTTGAATTATTCCGAGCATGATATTAATGATATACTAAAAAAGTAAGGTTATAATTTGTTAATTGAAGGCCTATCGAATTGAGTTGTATTCGGCCAAATATGTAAATGCAAGGTATGGGTTATATTCGGTTACTTTATTATAAATTGTTGGAGTTGAGTTAGAGGCTGAATAAATATGTAATTAAAGCTTAATGAGTCTAGTTTCTTATAAAAGAAACCGTGTAAGCAAAATAATTTCCAATAATGAGATATTTGATGTGGCGTGGGACAGAGTCAAAATGACTTCAAGATCCCTTGCTTTGTCTTTAGAAAATCACTATAAATTGTACAAAAATGGTTTTAAGATAAAATTTATATGCTTAGACTCCTTAATGAGTCTAGTTTCAAATGAAATAAACAAGAAAACATTTTGAATTCTGTACAATGAGAAATCTAATTCGCAAAGAAGAGTGTTCAGGATAGTCAACAGTGCAACAGGGGAAACTTTAAGAAAAATCTGGTATTAATTGGCCAAACTAAAAATTCTAAAAATTTATTGGATAGAAGATTTATGAGTCTATTTTCAGGAAAAATTTATGACACTTGATTTGGACATTCGTAGCTCTAGTTATAAATAAATTAGTAACTGTTGCTCAGGAAGACAGCTTGCAGTGAATTTGGGGAAGCTCATGCTATGCGAAATCCGAATTTGTTCACTAAATTAAGTTGTTCAGGTATGTAAAAGTTATTTATGCAAAGCATATGAGAAGTGGTGGTATATCTATGTATTCGGCTTCTGTGGAATTTATATACATAGAAGTATATGTGATACCTATGTGATTTCAGATTCTAAACAAATGAGATGTCAATGAAAATGTGTACTATTGTGGTTAGGTCTATCCGGCCAAATAATGTTATAATTAGATTATTTATACTTAATCAATGTGTTTAACTAAGTTAAGTTGTTTTATTCACTTAAGACTTACTAAGCTAATAAGCTTACTTCGAGTGTCTTTGTTACTTTGTTTTATAGATCTTGTTTGAAAGCTACAAGCTCGGAGATTCAAGCTCAAAGTCATTCACACTATCGTAACTATCTTTGGCACTTTTAAAAGTTTATACCAAAAAAAAAATGGCATGTATAGGCTTAACTCGTCATTTGAATCAAGATATATTTTGAGTATGTATTACAAACGTATGAATAGTACATGATTATGTTAGGCTACATAATAATGATTAATGATTTCAAGTGGTGATGTTAAATAAAATTTAAATGTTTTAAATTTCTTTAATGTTCATTACTGTAGAGTGAATAAAGATTTACTTTATATATGTATTTTTGAATGTTCGAAAGTAGTGTTCAGTTGGTACTACCTTGTAACCCTATTTCGGCGACGGACAGGGGTTAAGGGTTTTATAGTTGAATAAGCCGAATATGTTATAGCCTCATGTGCAATGTTTATTTAGTTTATTTAAACAATTTTTCCAATATATACATATTTGTGCATGTGACCTAAAATTGTTGTAAAAAATTACTAGTCTCTATGATTTATATTTGATTGGTATCGAACTTGTGAGTGTGCAAATGTATGAAAGTTGCGAATTATCTGGTAACACTTCGTAACCCCTTTCGGCGATGGATACGGGTTAGGGGTGTTACAAGAGAGAACAAAGAGGTTCGGCCAAAAGGAAAAATCATTTGAACTAAGATGAACAGGATGTTCGGCCAACACTTGGAAGAACAGAGAGGAGACAAGAGCAGAAGAATGATTTCCGCAAAGGTTGAATAGAAGGAATAGAACCATGGAAACAGAGTAAATTGGCAGAAATCAAAACCAAAAGAAAAGAGAGAAACTTAGGAAAATGGGTAGCACAAAGTTTTCGGCAGCCCCAAGAAAGACCGAACACACAAATCCTGTACAAACCTATACCACAACCGATTTTCAAGCTACCAAAATCCAAAACCAAACAAAAAAATGAGGGACTAACACCCTTAGCCGAATTCCTAAACTCCCTACTCCCCAATTTAGCACAACACCCCCACACACTTCCACTCCTTGATTTTCTCCCCTATAACAGCCTAAAAATCCTCCTTGATTTACTCCTCATATCACTCCACAATCAAATTCAATTCGAACACTCATGACCACTTCAACATCAAAGTCTCAGTCCAACTCCACCTTCTACACAATCCAGGCAGAAAACTAAATATTTCTTTACGCAAGGCGTGCCTCGAACACAAGCCCCCTTCGAACCACTAACACACACCACTTACCACTTAACCACAGGCTCCTTTTGTGTCCTATATTATTTGCAACAATTTAAAAGTCTATAAGCCAAAGTCAGAGTTCACTTAAATAAGTAAACAAAAATTTTGCATACGCCAAGACTTTAACCTCAGACCTTACAATTTACACATCACACCACTTTGCCACTAGACCACAAGCTCTCTTTGTGTCATATTTTAACCATAACAATTTATAAAGCCCACATGCTAAAGGCAAGGTTTACTTAAGAGGAAAACTAAAATTTTCCTAGAGCCTAGATTTGATCCCAGGCCTTATCCAACACTTCACAGAACCCTTAACCATTGAAGTAGACATTTAATTGTGTCATTTTCTTGCACAATTAAATACTTATCTGCTGTCTCCTAACTGTGACAGCCTTAAAACGACCCTAGTTGGAATGTGGTTTCAGGACCACAAAACCGAGGCATAAAAATAATTAAATATTCATTTTGAAGCCTATTGTATGTGCCAATTCATGTGTGACATCTTAGGTGCTTCAATTTAGTATTATAAATATGAATTGCACCTAAAAGGGCTAAATTATGAACTTTGAAAATGTGCTAGACAAATGTGTGATGACCTATTAATGCATGCATGAGAAAAAAAGGAGTTGCATGTCAAATTGCCCAATTTTACTCTAGTGGACAGCAATGATGGCTAATTTGGCATTTTGTGTATTGTATTCTAGCTTAATAAATAAACTTAATATTTATTTTAAGTTATAATGTGATTATATTATTACGAAATGGGAGGAAAAACCAATGTTAGTCCATTTCTTCTTCTCTTTGCCGTGAGTTGAGGAAGAGAATAAAAACTCATGAGCTTGGGGCATTCGGCTAGGGGAAGCTTAAAATTGAGGTAAGATTCATAAAATTTTTCTTTGAATGTTGTGGATTTTGGTTGGTCTTGAAGCTTCCAACAAGACCCGTGTGCTAGATTCTTATGATTTATGTCCATGAAGCTTTCGGTTTTGCTAAAAAGGAAATGAATGAAATAAATTGTTTTCTTTGTGTTTTAATGAGCATGGAAGAATCGATTTTCTTGGTAATAGGAGCTCATTACCGAATGTATATAGGAAATTTATAGGTGTTTGAGTTTGGTGAATGTGTGAAGAGAAGTTCCGATTGTGGCTTATTAATATTAGAAATTTTGTGAAATTGAGATGGAATGCAAGTTTACTTGAAAGCCTAATTTCAAAATTCTTGATATGTTGGCTTAAGGAGTGTTCGGCCATGGTTATTTTGGCCAAATGGTCTAGATAATAAGGTTGTGTAATTGAGCTAGTTTAAAATGCTTTTGGTTGTTAGATGGCCATAAAGAAAATTTGCTATCATGGTTGTGTGTGTATGTGTAGTGCCGATTGTGAGTGGAAGCTTGAGGGACTCTAAGATGTTGTAATTCATGTGAATTGAAGTTGTGAGCTCCAATTAGTAAGTTTTGTGTAGCTTAAATGGGAAAGGGGCATTCGGTTCCTTAAATTACATGATTTGCTTTGTTTTTTATTAGCAAATTGGTTGTTAGCATGATATTTAGTCTAATGGAAATGAGTTAAGGTTAATAGAGGCTAAATTGGATATGGTGAGCTTCTTAAACTGTTTGACCCAAACCTACTTGTAAATTGAAATTTGTGAAGCATGTTAGTTTCGGTTAATTAGTAATGTGATAAGGAAAAACTATGCTTTGATGTTGAAATTGGGTTTTTGATGAGCGAATGAACTTGTTTTGGTGAATGGCTAATTATCGAACATATCTTTTTGACATTTTAGATGGAATTGCCGAATGTGTCTATAATAAGGAAAGGGATGGTTGATTTTGATATTTATAAGTGAAGTTTAAGACCATATGCTTTTGGTCATAGCATGTGAAGTGAATCAAACATATTTTGTTAATTGAGCTTTGAATCGATGGAAGTAAATGTGTTCATTTGATGAATTAATTTGTAAGTGTATAATTTTTGAGTTTTGAGGTAAGGTATGCATTCGGTCATGGCTCAAAGGATGCTAATTCATGTTAGTTAACGTTCTTGTAAAGGAAGATGTATATGAGTGTTTATAAATTAGTTGATCGTTGCTATAGGTGAATAATGTGAGCAAATCACATACGGTTAATAGATGGAAAAGTAGAATTGAGCTTGGAAATTGGTATATATGACAAAATTGATATGTTTAATTAATGGCCAAATGTGACCTTGATTATATGTTGTACCTTGAAATGAAATGTGAATGAGAACTTTAAAGAGTGCAATTGTATAAATCTGCTTGGTACAGCAGCAGTAACATGTTTTGGAAAAATCACCATAAGTTGTGGGAGATGAATTAGAGGCTGAATAAATTGTGTAATTAAAGCTTAGTGAGTCTAGTTTCTTATAAAAGAAACCTTACAAGCAAAGGAATTTCTGATAAATAGATTTTTAGAGTAGAGTGAGATAGTGTCAGATTGAATCTGAAATCCCCTGTTCTGTTTTTAGAAAATCACTATAAATTGTATAAAAATTGTTATAAGACAAAATTTATATGCTTAGATGAGTCTAGTTTTAGATAAAATAGGCGAGGAAATATTTTGAATTCTGTACAAGGAGAAATTAGATTCGTAGTATAGAGTGGTCAGTTTAATCAAACAGTTAAATAGGGAAAATTTTAAGAAAATTCTGGTAGTGATTGGCCAAACTAAAAATTCTGAAAATTTTATGGATAGAAGATATATGAGTCTATTTTCAGGAAAAATTAATGGCACTTCATTTGGAGTTTCATAGCTCTAGTTATGAGTAATTTATTGAATGTTGCTCAGGAAATCAGCTTGTTACGACTTGTGATATGTATGTGGGTGACCGAATGTGTATGTGTGTTTGCTATGAGAAGTATATGTATTTATTTTTTGACTATAAGTGAAAATGATCAATTGAGATGTTTGAAAAAGGATTAATAAAATTTAATATTTTATTTTGCTCAAGAGCATAGAGGGACAAGTTCGGATAAAGGGAAAGCTAAAGTGGTCAAATAGCCAATTCATAGTTGCTCGTGAAAGTTCAAGGTAAGTTTTGAGTAATTGAATTTGGTATTTAATTTAAAATGCCATGATATACATGCATGATAGTTGAACGATGTCCCTTTGAGAAAGTAACCTTATACATGTTTGCTATATAGCCGAATGGCTCATAGAGAAAGAAACTGAAATTGGGATTTGAAATGTATTGTTTATGTATGTTTGCTCATTGGGCCGAAAATCTAAAAAAGAAGAGTATACATGTATAAGTTTTGAATTATATTTACGATATAAAGTCAATGAGCATGTCATATGTTTGTATGCGAATGAATTGATTGAATTACAAGTGTGATCTTGCTATGTGAAATGTGGCAACATGTGAATACATATGTATGAGACTCTGTGATGTGAATCCGGGATTAAAGTCCTGATGACTATATGTGGAGACTATGTCCGGGTTAAGGCCCGAAGGCTATATGCGGAGATGATGTCCGGGTTAAGACCCGAAGGCTATATGCGGAGATTATATCCATGGTAAAGGCCCGATGGCTATGTATGGAGATTTTATCCGAGCTAAAGGTCTCGATGATGATGTGAGTAAAGTCTAAGACTAAAAGACTTCATGGTAACGATTGCTAATGAATGCGCTTAAAGTGTTAAGTTATACAGGTATGTACCCTAAGCTTATATGCAAGCTGGTTTTTGGACCAAATCCTAAGGTCATTATGCGATTACATATGCGTGCATGAAATGAGACTATTAATATGGTCAAAATACAATTGAGCAATGCGAAATGTTATGTGAAATTATGCGATATGTCTATGTTTACATGAGCTTACTATAAGTGAAAGTTATCTACTTTTGTATATGATGAGAATGTGTATGTTCGGTTAAGGGGTGACGTACCTAAAAGAAGAGGGACACAAAAATATGAACAACTATGTTATAATTTAAGTTTTATCTGTTGTCATTGCTTAAAACTTACTAAGCATTGTAATGCTTACTCCGTTTACTTTGTTTCCTCTATTTTATAGATCTCATTTTGGAAGCTACGGACTCGGGGATTGAAGCCTTAATCACCTACACTATCGTCGTTATTTTGGTATTTTCGATTGTAAATTTAGAGAACAATGGCATGTATAGGGTAATCTCCTTTTGTGAACCGAATTACATTTTGGGTTGTAATTATTCTAGCCTTGTGAAAATGGCTGGCCTAGTCTTCTAATTTGAATATATGTTTTGATGAAATTCATATGGCTTGATGTTTGTGACATGATTTTTAGATAGTACCCCATATGCAATGAGTTAGAATATAGTGTACTATTATCTGAAAATTTTGATTTGGCCAAGTTGTTAGTTGCCACATGGTGGGAATTTGCTAGGTGCTTATAAAACCAATTAAATGAGGTATAATGTACTATCCGGCCCTTTTTGCAAGTGTTGTATTCGGTCATAGAACCTTAGAAGAATCTAATTTTAGTAAGTTGTATTTAGACATGTGATACCTTAATACCCTATTTCAGTGACGGACAGGGGTATAGGGTGTTACAATTTTATTTAATCTAAGTTTAGTAAGTTGTATTTAGACATGTGATACCTTAATACCCTATTTCGACGACGGACAAGGGTATAGGGTGTTAAAATTTTATTAGTATCAGAGCTACGGTTTAGTCGATTCTCGGACTAACGAAGCACGTGTGAGTATAGCTATACATGCCATTTTGTGATAATGCGATAGTGTGGTGATTTATGACATTTGAAATGTGTTTTTCGTATAGTAATGGATCCTGATCCCGATCGAGCCGTAGCAGAGGATATTGAGAGTGTAGCGGCTGCTCCTGCGCAAGGGACCGCACCGATCGACTCTCAGCCAAATGCCAGTCATCGAGATGATGACATGAGGCTGAACTTTTATGCAATGATGAATGATTGGTTCACTCAATTCCTACGAACTAATCCGGCGGTTCCACAACCTCCTCCCCCGAATAACCCACTTCCGACCCCTGTCGCTCCTCCTGAGACCGACCCTGTGAGGTCGAGTAAACCCCCGGTCGATAAAATTAGAAAATATGGGGCTGAAGAATTTTGGGCTACAGTTGATGATGATGCTGAGCGGGCCGAGTTTTGGCTCGATAATGTAATCCGTGTGTTCGATGAATTGTCATGTATGCCCGAGGAGTGCTTGAAATGTGCCGTATCTCTGTTGCGTGATTCTGCCTACTATTGGTGGAACACATTGGTTTCTATTGTGCCGAGAGAGCGAGTTACTTGGGAGTTTTTCCAAGTTGAATTCCGTAAAAAGTATATCAGCCAGAGATTTATCGACCAGAAATGGAAAGCATTTCTTGAGCTTAAGCAGGGCCGAATGTCAGTGACCGAGTATGAGAGAGAATTTGTGCGGCTCAGCCGATATGCTCGCGAGTGCATATCATCCGAAGCTATTATGTGCAAACGCTTCGAGGACGGGTTAAATGAAGACATCAAACTACTAGTTGGCATTCTGGAAATTCAAGAGTTCGTTGTTCTTGTCGAGCGAGCCTGCAAGGCCGAAGAGCTTAGAAATGAAAAGAGAAAAGCTGATAGCGGGGCTAGAGAGTTCTGTAAGAGATCTTCGGGGAAGTGCACTCAAAGATCATCGAAGAAGTTTCGAAGTGAGTCGGACAGACCAACTGCTACTTCGAGTTTTTCTAGACGAGACCTGATCAACCCCCTATGAGTACACGTGCCACTTCTGCTGCTAGCGCTGGGAATGACCGTCGAGACAGAGCCGAGTGCAAGTATTGTGGAAAATGGCATTCGGGGAGCTACAGATTTCATGATCATTCCTGTTATAAGTGCGGGTCGGCTGATCACTTTATAAGAGATTGCCCCAGATGGTCTGAACAGAATATGAATCAGAGTGGGAAACCGAGCACAAATTCAGCACAAGGTAGACCCCCTAGAAACCCGGGAAATGCTAGCAGCGGTCAGAGATGAACGAGAGATGTTACAACCAAATCTGAGACTCGTGCCCCTGCTAGAGCTTACGCTATACGTGCGCGCGAGGATGCTTCTTCCCCAGATATTATTACCGGTACTTTTACTCTCTTTGATACTGATGTAATTGCTTTGATTAACCTCGGTTCAACTCATTCATACATATGTGAAACTTCGGCATCTAGTAAGACTCTCCCTATTGAGTCTACTGAGTTTGTGATTCGAGTGTCCAATCCCTTGGGTCGTTGTGTTTTAGTTGATAGAGTGTGTAATAAATGTCCCCTTATGATTCGAAATTCCTGTTTTCCGGCCGATTTGATGCTTTTGCCGTTAAACGAATTCGACGTTATTCACGGGATGGATTGGTTGACTGTTCATGATGCGGTAGTGAATTGCAAGCGAAAGACTATTGATTTGCGATGTTCGAATAATGAGATAATTCGGATTGAGTCTACGGATCTAAACTGGCTACCGGCGGTAATATATTCTATATTGGCTCAGAAATTTATGAAAAAGGGTTGCGAGGCTTATCTTGCTTATGTTTTGGATATCAAAATATCTGAACTAAAGCTTGAGACTGTACCAGTGGTTTGTGAGTATCCGGACATATTTCCTGAAGAATTTCTGGGATTACCGCCTGTTAGAGAGGTTGAGTTCGGCATTGAGCTAGTTCCGGGTACAACTCCGATTTCGATTGCTCCATATCGTATGGCTCCGACAGAGTTGAAAGAGTTGAAATCTCAGTTGCAAGAGTTAACTGATAGAGGTTTCGCAAGATCGAGATTTTCACCCTGGGGTGCACCAGTCTTGTTCGTGAAAAAGAAAGACAGGACTTTGAGAATGTGTATTGACAATTGGCAGCTGAACAAGGTGACTATAAAGAATAAGTATCCGTTGCCTCGTATCGACGACTTTTTTGATCAGTTAAAGAGAGCCTCAGTGTTTTCAAAGATTGACTTGCGATCCGGCTATTATCAGTTGCGAGTTCAAGACTCAGACGTGCCCCAGACTGCTTTCAGAACTAGGTACGGACACTACGAATTTTTAGTGATGCCGTTTGGGCTGACTAATGCCCCCGCTGTTTTCATGTATCTTATGAATCGAGTGTTTAAGCAGTACCTAGACCGATTTCTGGTCGTGTTTATCGATGACATTTTGGTTTATTCTCGCGATGAGATTGAGCATGCCGAGCATTTAAGACTTGTGCTATAGATTTTGCGTGATAACCAGTTGTATGCGAAATTCAGCAAGTGTGAGTTCTGGTTGCGCGAGGTTGGCTTTCTGGGACATATTGTATCTGCTGCGGGTATCCGAGTTGATCCGAATAAAATATCTGCTATCCTTGATTGGAAGCCTCCTAAAAATGTCTCAGAAGTCTGAAGCTTTTTAGGACTTGCCGGGTATTACCGACAAAGGCTTCTCAATGATTTCAACTTCGTTGATGAAGCTATTGCAGAAAGATGTTAAATTCGAATGGTCTGAGAAGTGCCAGAAGAGTTTCGACCAATTGAAAGCCCTATTGACAGAAGCTCCAGTATTAGTTCAGCCTGAATCCAGTAAGGAGTTTGTGGTTTATAGTGACGCGTCTTTGAATGGCTTGGGGTCTGTTTTGATGCAAGAGGGCAGAGTCGTTGCGTATGCTTCGAGACAGTTAAAGCCTCATGAGAAAAACTATCCGACTCACGACCTCGAATTAGCTGCTATTGTGTTTGCTTTGAAGATTTGGCGTCACTACCTCTTTGGTGAGAAATGTCACATCTTTTCCAACCATAAAAGCCTCAAATACTTGATGACGCAAAGAGACTTGAATCTGAGACAAAGACGTTGGCTTGAATTGCTAAAGGATTACGAACTTGTCATCGACTATCACCCGGGGAAAGCGAATGTAGTTACTGATGCTCTTAGCCGGAAATCATTGTTTGCTCTACGAGCAATGAATGTGCATTTATCGGTATCTGATGATGGTATGATGATAGCGGAATTAAAAGCGAAACCGGTGTTTCTAAGACAAGTTTGTGAGGCTCAGAAAGCGGATGATGATTTAATTGCCAAGCGAGCTCAATGCGATGCAAATGCGGATCCTGAGTTTCAAGTTAACGACTATGGTTGTTTGAGGTTTCGAGGCCGAGTATGTATTCTAAGAAGTTCAGAGTTTGTTTCGATGATTTTAAATGAAGCTCATAATGGCCGAATGTCAGTTCATCTGGGAAGTACAAAAATGTACAATGATTTGAAACGTCAGTATTGGTGGCATGGTATGAAACGAGACATCTCAAATTTTGTGGCAAAGTGTTTGATATGCCAACAAGTAAAAGTGGAACATCAGGTGCCTTCGGGTTTGTTGCAACCGATTTTGATACCTGAGTGGAAATGGGATAAGATTATGATGGATTTTGTATCTGGGCTACCGTTGACTCCCAGTAAGAAAGATGCGATTTGGGTTGTCGTAGACCAATTAACTAAATCGGCTCATTTCATTCCTGTGCGTATGGATTACTCACTTGATAAGTTAGCCGAATTGTATGTCTCTCAAATTGTGAGATTGCACGGAGTGCCTACCTCTATCGTATCAGATAGAGACCCGAGATTTACATCGCGGTTTTGGAAGAAACTACAAGAATCTCTAGGTACTAAGCTACATTTTTGTACCGCGTTCCATCCTCAGACGGACGGTCAGTCGGAGCGAGTAATTCAAATACTTGAGGATATGTTGAGATGTTGTGTCCTTGAATTTAGTGGTTCGTGGGATCGGTATTTGCCTTTGATTGAATTCGCTTACAACAACAGTTTCCAATCGAGCATTAAGATGGCACCTTACGAGGCTTTGTACGGTCGCAAATGCCGTACACCATTATTTTGGACCGAGCTCAGTGAAAGTAAGATCTTTGGAGTTGATTTAATTAGAGATGCTGAGCAGAAAGTAAAAGTGATTCGTGATAGTCTTAAGGCAGCTTCAGATCGTCAAAAGTCATACGCGGATTTAATGCGGAAAGATATTGAGTATCAGGTCAGAGACAAAGTATTTCTTAAAGTATCACCTTGGAAAAAGGTGCTCAGATTCGCCCGTAAGGGTAAATTGAGTCCGAGGTTCATCGGACCATACGAAATATCTGAACGGATTGGACCGGTAGCATATTGATTGATTTTGCCTCCCGAACTTGAAAAGATCCACAATGTTTTTCACGTTTCGATGCTCCGACGATATAGATCTGACCCATCACATGTGATTAATCCATCTGACATTGAGATTCGATCTGATATGAGTTATGTCGAGGAACCAATTCGTATTTTGGCACATGATGTTAAAGAGTTGCGGAATAAGAGGATTTCGTTAGTGAAAGTGTTGTGGGTCAAACACGGGGTTGAAGAAGCTACTTGGGAGCTTGAGAATTCGATAAAAGAACGTTACCCAAACTTATTTTCCGGTAAGATTTTCGGGGACGAAAATTTCTTAAGTGGGGGAGAGTTGTGACAGCCTTAAAACGACCCTAGTCGGAATGTGGTTTCGGGACTAGAAAACCGAAGTATAAAAATAATTAAATATTCATTTTGAAGCCTATTGTATGTACCAATTCATGTGTGACATCTTAGGTGCTTCAATTTAGTATTATAATTATGAATTGCACCTAAAAGGGCTAAATTATGAACTTTGAAAATGTGCTAGACAAATGTGTGATGACCTATTAATGCATGCATGAGAAAAAAAGGAGTTGCATGTCAAATTGCCCAATTTTACTCTAGTGGACGGCAATGATGGCTAATTTGGCATTTTGTGTGTTGTATTCTAGCTTAATAAATAAACTTAATATTTATTTTAAGTTATAATGTGATTATATTATTATGAAATGGGAGGAAAAACCAATGTTAGTCCATTTCTTCTTCTCTTTGCCGTGAGTTGAGGAAGAGAATAAAAACTCATGAGCTTGGGGCATTCGGCTAGGGGAAGCTTAAAATTGAGGTAAGATTCATAAAATTTTTCTTTGAATGTTGTGGATTTTGGTTGGTCTTGAAGCTTCCAACAAGACCCATGTGCTAGATTCTTATGATTTATGTCCATGAAGCTTTCGGTTTTGCTAAAAAGGAAAATGGAGGAAATAAATTGTTTTCTTTGTGTTTTAATGAGCATGGGAGAATCAATTTTTTTGGTAATAGGAGCTCATTACCGAATGTATATAGGAAATTTATAGGTGTTTGAGTTTGGTGAATGTGTGAAGAGAAGTTCCGATTGTGGCTTATTAATATTAGAAATTTTGTGAAATTGAGATGGAATGCAAGTTTACTTGAAAGCCTAATTTCAAAATTCTTGATATGTTGGCTTAAGGAGTGTTTGGCCATGGTTATTTTGGCCAAATGGTCTAGATAATAAGGTTGTGTAATTGAGCTAGTTTAAAATGCTTTTGGTTGTTAGATGGCCATAAAGAAAATTTGCTATCATGGTTGTGTGTGTATGTGTAGTGCCGATTGTGAATGGAAGCTTGAGGGACTCTAAGATGTTGTAATTCATGTGAATTGAAGTTGTGAGCTCCAATTAGTAAGTTTTGTGTAGCTTAAATGGCAAAGGGGCATTCGGTTCCTTGAATTACATGATTTGCTTTGTTTTTGATTAGCAAATTGGTTGTTAGCATGATATTTAGTCTAATGGAAATGAGTTAAGGTTAATAGAGGCCAAATTGGATGTGGTGAGCTTCTTAAATTGTTTG